>CAEFZX010008104.1:0-78214 GCA_903066825.1 Alfaro cultratus
TATAGAGAGAGAGAGAGAGAGGTGCACTGATTCCAGTTTTGGCCGATACCGATTTTCTTGTCTGAAAGACGTATTTTTACAAAACTATAATAATATTAATAGCCAGGATGAATTTCAACACGATATTCACGACACCACATTTTGATAAATCCATATTTACATTACTCTCAGTAGTAACCATGTAATGATGTGACGTTATGGTGGTTAACTGATTGAGAAGGTTTTTAAATCATTTTAAATCAGTTTTTTTATATCAAATGCTAATATGCTAAATGTAGTATCAATATATGTATTATTATTATTTTAGGGGTTGTTGGTTTTTTTTCATAGTACCTATAAGGGTCATTGACGCTGGCGCGGATCATCTCCATGGCTCTCTCCCGTATCCCACAGGTGCTGATGTCTCTCCCCAGGCCCAGGTCCAGAATCAACCCCAGCGGACAGGACAGGGGACAGGTGAGCACCATGCTGACCTGGGCCAGCCAGGTCAGCCCGGGCGCCAGCTGGAAGCCGTAGCCGGAGCACAGGATGTGAGGAATCAGCTCAGCCAGGAAGAAGATCAGAAAGCCGCTGGTGAACACCGCTGAGACTATGGAGCCCAGGGCCCGGTACAGGAGAACCCCGAGGACGGAGTGGCCCAGGACGCAGAGGAAGAGCAGCGAGCAGGTCTGGGTGGGAAAGAGCTTTGTTGGCAAGAAGAACACGAAACAGCCCCCCGACTAGGACTGGGCAACGAATTAATAACAATACATAGTGAGATGAACACATGATCGATATCAATACACAATAAGTCCGATACGATGCTCAATATTTCCACTGAACTCTGATCCAGAACCGCACAGCAAACCAAGGTACCAACTAATTCACTCAGTCACTAGTTAGCCATCTACATCCTCTGTGGGTTAAGAAGTCAACTAGCAATCTAAAGGTACTAGATTTGATTCCAGTGTGTGTTTGTTGTAGAAATATCTAGTGTCAAAACAACGTTAAATATATACATTTATTAACATGCACATCAACAGTTTGAGATTTCATCAGTGCATATGAACAAAGAGAAGAGAAAGTTGTGGATAAAACCGCCGGTTCGATACCATTTCAGGTGTTCAAAACAGAAACTAATATCGACTGAAACCGTCATATCGCGATAAGTTTCCTTCTTGCTCTCCCTCAGAAACTCACCAAGAAGTTCCCTCTCCTCCTGATTGGCTCCAGCCGCTTGGCGGCCCGCTTCTCCTCCTCGGACCCGCAGCTGTGGAGAACATAGAGCTCCACGGGGTCGATCCACAGCAGGCTCAGGTTTACGGTCCTCAGCAGCCCGCAGACCAGCAGCATCAGCACCACCAGGAGAGCCAGACCCCACGGGGGGACTGCCGTGGGGGTCATATCTCGCCGTGGAGGGCCTGTCGTCGGGGTCATATCCAGCCGTGGAGGGACAGAAGGTTCTCCCGGACAGACCTGCAGTCTGTCCGGGCCCACTGATGCCCACATCCCCCCTCTCTGCACACAGAGGTGGTAGAAATCCGCGGAGATGCTCCCACGCTTCGTCACCTCCACGGTCAGCAGCCCGCCGTTCGGCTCGTCCGCTCTGAACGGTTCCGTGGCATTAAAGGCGGATTCCTGCCGACTGGACTCCTCTCTACACGGGTCGGCATCACCGGCCGCCCCTGCGGCTCCCGCAGCCGCACCAGCGAACGCGAGCCACGGCCACGGCCAGCTCTCATTCAGGTTGGCCCCAAAGACACGGAGCTGGAACGTGGCTCCTTCCGGCGCCGAGATGACTCGGTCCTTCATGCGCACCAGACCCCCGGGGTCTTCCAGCCGCAGCCCCACGACCTGCGGAGCTTCTGGGCTGCAGGCGCCGAATCTGATCCCGCAGAGCAACAATATCATCAACAAGAACCGTAGACCCGCCGAGCTGGCCACCATATTGGAACTGCTCGGCCTGGCTCTGCGCGGGTCACGTGACTCCAGTCTGCCATTGGCCCCGCCCGCTCGAGCGCCGCTACTGAGCCGCTTCGGCGGCCATTTTGGCTCCGATCGCGACTTTTTACACGAGGAGAGCGAGCGCGGCGGCCATGTTGGGGCTGGATTCTTGACTGTTTTTGTTTTTGAAGCTCCGCCCCCTCGCAGTCCCACAGCCACGGGAGACCAGCGCGAGCTCACCGCCCATCTTTGTTGGGTTTGTTGAAAACAAGCCGCTCGTGGCTCCAACCCTCTGCTGAGCAAAATCTAATGTTGAATTAATACCTTTCACCGCATGTGCTCATGAAAACGATTCATATTTAATAGGTCTGTCTGCAAATGTTAGAATTTCTTTTTTCGAACCGCAAAGGATTTATTAGTGCAGGTCTGATTGATTCGTGTTAGTCAACTTTTTATCATTTAAAGTCTTTAAAGGACAAAGTTCTCTTCCTCTGATGCAGGGGCTGAGCAACTTCTATTGGGCTTCAGGGCAGACGTTCTATCCAGCCTCCATTTGACCCCCTCAGGATACCAGATCTTTATCATTTCCTCTGACAACTACAAGGGAGATGAGAACATTTAGAAGAAGAAGAAAAAACACCTTACAGAATTCATAGCAGTAATATAATCTAGGGTCTGTCTGGCAATAGATCACACCTCAACACTAAATGCATCTTATATCTTTAGCTATATTCTTTATATCATAGATTTAGCTGTTTTTACAGCTTAAGGGTATTCTTTTTTTATTTTTTTTTTTAACTGACATACAGTGCAATCCACTGCAAAAATTTGAACATTAAAGTTGTGGTTATGAGAAAGAAGGATGCATTCATGTTTTTTACACAAGGGTTAATATTTTATAGATAAATGTCCTAATCTTATTTTTTTCTGGCTAAAAGTTTTAGCAGAAACAAAATTTTGACCTTTTTTCCACCCATTCAGTCCAGTCAAGCTAAATAAAATCTATTCAGAGCGGCAAATGTTAAAGAAACGTTTGAAAAACATTTTAAAAAATAGTAGGAACGCACAGATTTAAAAATTTAGGCCGATGTTGACATCCGATATTTTTTCATTGTTGGCGTTTCCATGACCCCCTCCATGAGCAACATTTAAATTTTCTATTAACTTTTAACAGAGCAGGGTTTCGGGGGGCGGGGGGTTTACCTCAAATCCAAACTGACCATGGGTCACACTAGTGGCAGTTAAAATGGTCTGAAATCTTGATGGAGAACCAGGTCATCATTGATCAAATGCAAACCTAACCGTGAAAACAAAAAGCTTTACTTCTTGCTTTGCCTAACTAGGACAGGTTCTGCGTGCTGCCTGGTCCAGAAACGGAGCATGTCCAGGATCTCAGCTTGTAGGTGCAACACTGAGAACAAGAGTCTGAAGACTGATATTGTTGTTTGTTACTTTGGATGATAGTATGGAAATTTGGAAAATGTTCACTTCATTCAAAGTCCTCTTTCATTCATATTAGTTAACTACTGTATATGTGAGTCAGCTCATACATACATTTTAACACTTTAAAATGAAACACTTTTTTCAACCAGAAGTTTTATATTCACGCGTTTCTGGTACATCCGTAAATCTGACGCACATGTGACATTCACTAACAACAGCGATGGATTTTACTTCAAAAAATAATCTGATGTGACACTGGAAAAGACTGTTGTCGTGTTCAAGTTGTACTAATAGTACTTAGCCTATCAGCGAAGCTATTCAGGCCTAAAGTAGCATGTGAATGCTAACCCTGTAGCAGAAGCACATACGTCCACAAATCTAACGTCAGCGTCCACAGTTTACATCTCTAAAGAAGTTCCATGAACGATCAGATTCAGATTTAACAGTTTTCAATATTGTGTCCATTTGAAAACCTTCATCTTGGCTATGCTAGCAGGAGCTCAGGCCCCCTGGTCCCACAGAGAGCAGAATTCATGGTTACATCAATTTACAGCACATTGTCTGGGTACTGAAGCAGCAAAGCAGTCCCAGTGCATCACGCTGCGGCTGCCACTACCATGTTTGACTGTAGGTATTATGTTCTGGTTTTGGCATAAATTTAACAACCGTATAGTTTGCTTTGCTGTCAGTGACTTTGTGCCTTGAACTCTCCCACTGAGGCCATTTTTGCCCAGATTCTTGTTGAATCAAACAGGGCGACCTTAACCAAGCCCTGCAGTGCTTCAGATGTTATTTGTTTGTTTTTTTATGACCTCCTGGATGAATTGTTGATGTGCTTGTTAGTAATATTAGTTGGCTGGTCAACTCTTGAAAGACTCCCCACTGTTTCATGTTTTCTCCATTTGCGGATAATAGTTTTCACTCTGATTCACTGGAGTCCCAAAACCAAAGAAATTCCTTGGGAACCCATTTCAGACCAGCGGATTTCAATGAATTTGTTCTTAGCTCTTCAATTTTCTATTGATCAGAATTGGAGGCGTTACTTTTTGAGATTTGCTTAACCATCTTAATGTCGTCAAGACACATTACCAATTTTACAGATCATGTCTGGTTATGGTTGGTAGAATGTCGTAAGTCTTTTTATAGATTAAGTCTAAAATATTCAAAGGAAAATGCAACTTGGAGTGCTCAAACACACAAGTGCGATGCTACTTGACATGCTATTGGTGTAGCCAATCCAGGGATGCCATTTTTTTCCCCTTGGTGCTGATTGGCAGAACCCCCAAGAGCAGAGACATGGAGGACTGCATACGTTGGCTTCTCTGGTACTGCTAAGATATTTTCCATTGTGTGTACTACCACATACTGAGGTAAATTTGGTGCTGGAACTATTAAAATAGACAGAAGTGTTTTTAGATTTTAGATAAATGCTGGAATCTATAACCCCTGCAAAGACCAGGGATCCACTGTATGTGATGGAAGACTAAAAATAAGTTAATAAAGACAAACTAGTTTATCCTAAGAGTGCGAGCCGTAGTGTAGCAGAGAGCAGGGGGGAGGAGGTGGGTCTGTAGAGGTCACCCAATGAGGGAGCAGAGCCCACCTGGATGTGGGGTACAAACAAATATTTCCACAGGAGCCTGCAGATAAACCGAGTGGACGGTTTGCGTTTCACACTGAACAAACACGACCATGGCTGCCTGATGAAGACACCGCCTAACTGATTGGTTTGGGTTCAAATGACAATCATTAACTCTGCTTTTTTTTAAATCATAATTAGAAATGGAGCAGAGAACAATATGATAACACAAACATGGAGCAATAAAACAGCAGACTATAATAAGGGGCCACCCTTCTACAGTCATATCCTTCAGGCTTCCTATTCACTGCAGTTGGTGAGTTCATTTCTTTTCTTCTTTTTCCACAATTTTTACAATTCATTTTGCAATAATTGTTCCAGTGACAGATGTGTACCTCAACAAATGAAGAAATGACAGAATAAATAAATAACATTTTTATGCCACATCACTTGTAACTGGAAGAGTTTTCCTTGTCTTTGTTTAGGCTGGTGAAATTTTAGTTCAGAACCTCTGATATTTTGCAGCCTCATCTTGTTTAGCTAATTTGAGGAGGATTGGTATTTTTGTAGTGGGACAAATGATGTCATATATTATGATATATCATCCTTCCCTAATAGAAGCAGTGCAGATATTAGTTTAGTAAATAACCTAAAACACACAGAAGCTGTACTCTAAATTCTCAAAATCTCTATAAAAATCCACTATTGACATTTTGGTTCATAAATCGTTAGGGTCAGGAAAACATTTCCACAATATCTATCTACTTTTCTGCAATGCATCTTAAAATTATTCAAACCACTTGGACTCCAACAGCTACAAACTTTGATGTATTTATTGGTACTTTTCTGTGATGAACCTTTACAAAGGTTTAATGCTGAAGTGGGAGGAAGATTATGCCTAATTTTTGATGTTTTTTATAACCCAGCTGCCAGTCTGATGAACTTTCTGTCCATGAAAACCAAAATTGAACATCCCCACTGTAAAGCATGGTGGTGGCTGCATCATGCAGTGGTGATGCTTTTCTTCAACAGGAAGCTGAAGGACACTGACATCAAACACACAACCAGAGATATACCGGAATGGTTCAGATCAAAACATATTCAGGTGCTGGAACGGTCCAGTCAAAGACCAGACCTGAACCCAATTCAAGATCTATGGCAAGACTTGGAGAAAAAAAAAAAAAAAAAAAAAAGTCACACTCTCTGTCCAATCTGAATGAACTTGAACTATTTAGCAAGACAGAATGAGCAAAAAATGCAACGCTGACAACGATCCACCATCAGGAACTTTGAGTTGTTGCAGGAACCGTGAAAACAAAATGCACAGCTGACATTCATAAACTGCATCGATTTGTTTGGTCTCTTTTAGCATTTTATTATTTGGGTTGGTATGCTTTATCTATTAATGATACAATAAACTCTTGTTTTATCTTCCTAATCTACATGTGACCCCCTCCACAGGAACCTTTATTCCAAATGACCTCAGATAAAACTAGCTGTACGGTGCTTCACCTTTGTTTACCTGCAATCAAGACGCTTGATTACAGGTCTTAATGGCCCCCACTGACATGGCCCCCACTGACATGGGCCCACTTCGTTGCAATAAAGTCTCCTCCCTCACAGGTCTGCACCTGATAAAACACTGATTGATTGTTTTTCCCACAGATGAGAAGCTATGGAAAAGAAAGCCTTGCTTACCTCCGGACAGCAGAGTACCGTCTTTCTTTCCAACAAAGAGGAGGTGTACAGAATTCCTGCTCTGCACTATGACCAAGACCAAAAGATTCTGCTGGCCTTTGCAGAGAAGCGGAGAACCTCAAACGATGCCAGCACAGAGGTGCTGGTCATGAAAACAGGAGAGCTGGTCAAAGACAAAGCCACTCTTGAAATAAGTGTTAAGGTAAATCGTCTAAACCAATCTCTCTCAGCCTGTGGTCTGAAAGGTACTGCATGTAAAAGACCATTTACTTGCCGTGATGTGAGCTTAAAGTCTGACGCTACAGTTAGCTTACCAAAGGACTGTGTTTAAACTAATCATGGATGAGAAGCTTTCAAAAAGCTGAACATACCGGAGTCATTCAGTCATTCAGACTTGTTCATGGTTTTGTCATCATCATCCTTCTCTTTAAGATGAACAAAGACAACAATAAGTCAGTTAAGAGTTAATATTTTCATTTCAGGTTGCATACATTAAGATGTTGGGTTATCTCGGGGGCAATTTCAGGTTAGGTGGTCTGAGAGTGTTTGTTAAATGGGTTAAGTGGTCCTGAGCCTGAAAATGTTGGAGAAACACTGGTCTAAACCAATTGTTTTCTTGCTATGCCATTCATTTCGGCATGGCTCTAACTCAGAGTTATGTCCCTCTGCAGTGGTCAGTGTCCAGAAACGTGGTGGAGAAGGTCCATCTCGGTGGATATCGTCCCATGAATCCATGCCCGGTCTACGAAAAGACGACCAAGACGCTCTTTCTGTTTTTCATCTGTGTTGAAGGCAACGTTTCAGAACCATGGCAGAGGTTCTGGGGCGTCAACAGGGCTCGTCTCTGCTACATGACGACCAGAGACGCCGGTGAGACCTGGAGCTCGGTCACTGATTTGACAGTAAATTTTCCTCAGACCAAACAGTGGGCAACGTTTGCCGTTGGTCCGGGTCACGGCCTCCAAACAGAAAGCGGTAGACTGATCGTTCCAGCCTACGCTTATGTCTCTCGCTTCCCCTCGTGCTTCTGCGTGTCGTGCTTTTTCGCCGTCTCGCGCGCGTTCTGCTTTTACAGCGACGACAACGGCGCCGCGTGGCAGCTGGGCGACACGCTCGACGACAAATCGGTCGAATGCGAAATGGCAGAGGTTTCGGACGGCGAAGGCGCCAGGTACGTTTACTGCAATGCCCGCAATGAGGGAGGCTACCGAGTGGAGGCGCTCAGCGACAACGGGGGAGAGGATTTCCTCACCCTCCCTGCTGCTGAGAAGCTCGTGGAAACAGGCGGAGGGTGTCAGGGGAGTGTGGTCTCCTTTCCAGCTCAACCTGGAGTGGCTGGTGCAAATCTGGAGCCGCGGTGGCTGCTTTACTCCCATCCGACCAGTCAGTCCAAAAGAGTGGACCTAGGGGTGTATCTGAACAAATCCCCGCAGGATCCAAGTGCGTGGAGCAACCCTTGGATCCTCAACAAGGGTCCCAGTGGTTACTCTGACCTGGCTTACGTTCAAGAAGGCTGGTTTGCATGTCTGATGGAGCGTGGAGAGGCGTCTGAAATTGAACAGATAGCATGCAACGTCTTCAGCTACATTCAAGTAAAAAAAGGGATTGAAAACTAAAACATTGATCCTTGCAAGCACAGTTCGCAAATATCAATTTTTACTCCTTAAAGGCATTAACATAGCTACACAATCATTAAATCTGCTGACGACATAAAGAAATACTCTCTGATTACACATGCTAGCATTTTTAGATGCTTTGCCAGGAGGTGAAAATCTTTTTGTTTGATATTCATCGAACATTTTTCATACTTCCAGTTGCTTGTCAACTA
The DNA here is from genome assembly GCA_903066825.1 of Alfaro cultratus. Taxonomy (NCBI): domain Eukaryota; kingdom Metazoa; phylum Chordata; class Actinopteri; order Cyprinodontiformes; family Poeciliidae; genus Alfaro; species Alfaro cultratus. Next base: position 8,472 of record CAEFZX010008104.1, read on the forward strand.
TGGGCAAAGACAGATAAATCAATGTGTTAATTACTAATGAAATAACTTGTTATGAAACAACATAAGTATTTTTAACTCATTATGTTTTAACCCTAAAATCATACCTGATCTTTGGTAGACGCTCAGCGTAAGGAGTTTCCTCCATGGGCTCTTTGTTGACACATTGGGATTTTGGTGATCTCTTCAAATTGAGAAGCTATTTGTCTTGATTCTTTGTCTACTGGAAAGAACCCACTGATCCCAGGGATAATCCACTTTCACTTTGGGTCCATGTTTAACACCCAAATCCTAAAGTCAAAAATGAACCATTTCTGACTTTAGAGATTAACATGCTATAATCCCAACAGACTAAAATGGAAAAAGAAAAAAAAAATGGCTGGACTTCATCCTCTTACTTCAAAAACACAACTCACACACACACAATGAGATCACTTGACTACAGCTCAACTATTACTGATAACTATGCAGAATCTCATTTAGGACAATATGAGGTAACAGATTTAAATGGCGTTTTTCACATGTTTTGTTGTACATCAATGAACAGAGGGAGAAAAGGGTCAGAGGTCTGATCATGTTTGAAGGAAGTCGGGTTTCCTGGGTTTTTTTTAGGTATATTTTTCCTCATCTATTGAACTTTTACCTTCGATCAAACTTTGATGTGAAAATAAATATCCTAATATGATGCACTTAAGCATTTAAGTAATATTTAACTGATGAATAAAGTGTTATTTTTCTTTCTACTAGTTTTTTTTCATCGGTCTTTAATTCAGGGTAGTTTGTGGTGTAGAGGTCTGAGGTTCCAATCCCAACCTCAGGAGCTTTGCTGCATGTTTCCCCCCCTTTTCTGTCTGGTAACTTTGAATAAAGGCCACTAGTGCCTGCAAATCTTTAAAAAGTATTTAGACAAACTTTCAGTGAAGTTATCCACATGAAGCACCTCCCAATCTCAGTTTATTTCGCCACCTTGGAAATAAAAAAAGAGGAATTATAGACTAAAAAATATAAGGTTTTATTTTTTATGAGTCCTCTGTCCACAATTTATTTCATATTTGCATTCCACCCATACAAAATATAAAAGACTACACCTCATCAAGGTTTTGTGATGTAAAAAAATGACACGATTAAAAAAAATAAAGGTTTACATTTTCCATCTATAATGTGACATTTATTCTGAACAGCTCAATGGAAAGTTAATAACAGAAAAAAATCTAAATTGGAAAAAGTTGCAACAACCAGGTTGCAAAAGTGTGCGAACACTCAAACACTTTGCGGAAGAATGCTTTAATCCAGTCTTAGTCTCTTTTTTTTTATTAACACGTCCATTTAATAGCTGAGAATCCGAATTACTGTCGATAAAGTAGAACCGTTCTGACTTTTGCCAGAAGCCAAATTTTGTAGAGACGTCATAAAAGGTAAAAAAAGGATCTCATTATATAAAGGTATCAGTCAGTTCAAGGCTACAAAAATGGTCCACAACAAGAATATGTCGTTTTTAGATTAGTATTTTCAGTTGAATGATGGAGGATAAATATCACACAAAATAGATTACTCATAATTCATTTTTTTACACCACAAAAACTTGACATTTGAACAGAGCTGGGCGAACTAGAGACAAACACTTCATATTCCACTTCATCTACAACTCTTTTGCTCTTTGTATGGATTGCATCCGTTTTTCCATCTGCGACGTGGAAAAACTCCCTGTGCTGGAAAATATTTAACCTTCACTAGAAGTCTAATCATCACACCGCTGCAAGACCAAAAGAAAAAAAAAAAACACAGCGGGGGTTTGCTGATAAACTCGGCTCTGAAAGCGGCTCAAGATCAGAGTGGGAGCGAGGGAGGGAGGAATTTCAATTCTTCTGCACGGCAGGAGAAGGGTCAAGGTCAGGACAAGGTGACGGGCTGATGAAGAGGCGTGGGAAGAAAAAAGCAACCAAAAGGACGGATTACAGGGAGAGGAAGTAAGTTTTTGTCGACTGTAAAGAACAAACAAAAGACAATCTGAGCAACTTATTAGTTGAGGTCAACTCTGTGCAATTTTTATTGCTATGTAATGTCTTCCAACATTGGAAATAAAACTTCATTTCAGAATAAATAGATCTATTTTTTTTCTAAATGTTTCTCAGCATCTTTTCATATACATAGTATTTACATTAATATTACCCAAACATAACTGAGGGAACTGAACACAGTGTTTCTGGGCAAAGTAACCCAATAAAAGCTGTGGTTGCAGCTGGAAGCCCGTTTCACAGATCCATAATCACAAAAAAATAAAAAGAAATAAATATCATGTTTATAATAAATACATCTTTACTAAGGAGGTCTTCACATTTCCCAGCACACAAACAGGTGCTCCTGCAGCCAACCAGTGACTTTCACCAGAAATCAGTTCTACCTGCAGCTGCATGAGAGCCACCAACCAACAGGGAGGTCTACCTAAAACACAAAGTAAGGCTAATTCTGTGGCATTTATTGTGCAGGTTTCACACTTCCGGTCTGGAGGATGCTGGAGAATAACGATGGAAAGTGTTTTTTCTTCTTCTTCTTCACATTCAGGCTACCCTTGCATGACACCGTTGCCTGGTATCGGTCAGTATTTTCGGATGTCGGTTGGGAAAAAGTCCCATGTTTAGACAGAACCTCCAAGACACATCGAGTCTGTTGTAGCTGTCCTGACAGGCCAATAGATGGGACTGTGATTTTAGCAGGACATCCAACGCGCATGCGGTTTTTACGAGAACTTTCCCAGAGCTGGATTCGTAATTTAGGAGACAGCTAGGCGAAAATGAGCCCCCATTAAGCCTGGCTGCAGGTTTACTGGGTGGTTAAAGGTTAAATTAGTGTAGGGAGGGATGTAACAGTACATAATGTACAGTTGAGGATTAGACCTATTTAATTTACGGTCTTCGTAACTGCCTTTCTATTAAAATTGCCAATATTCTGCAAACGTTAAAACTTTTGCAAATGCGGTGATTCCTTTCAAATAACACATGGACAAGTTTGTTCATGAAATAAGTCATTAAGAAACATGTTATACAGTCATTCTCCACCTTCTTCCTGTCGTTTTCTTTGTGGTTTACACCAGTGACAACATCCGGTTGTTGATCATGTGACTCTTGTAATGTGAAAAAAGTGTTTCCATTGTAGTTTTGAGATAAACTGAATTTTTTGGCCATAACTCATCTCATCCTAGCACCAAAACTATTTATTAAAAAGTGGGATTTTTAAAAAATGAAATTGGAAAATTATACAGTTAATGGAAACGTAGCTAGTGTTTCCTTTCATGCTAGCTGTGTGGTCTATACACCGTGGTGTGATGGGGTAGTCAAAGGACAGGTATCAGAGCTAACTAGCTTCATGATGCTTTAGTGCTGGGAAGCGTCTTTTGGCGCCATCTTTAAATACTGCTTAATGTTGACTGAATTTCTTTACACTAATTAAACAATCTTGGTCTATGTTTCAACCGGAGCACATAAAGTCTTTAAAGGTTAAACGGTAAAATGAAAAGAGATAAATGTGCCTTACTAGCAACAACACAGACTACTTGCTATAACCAAGAAGGTTCTGTGGAAGCAACTTCTTCCATCTTGAAGGCCGTTGTCTGCAGGTAAAACTGCTCTGCGTTACCTAAACAGTATTCAAAATGTTAAAAAATTTCTAATGTGCGTTTGAATTTGTGTTGGATGAGGAAGCACTTCCTGATCCGACCAGTAAAACCTGCCAACCTCAGCAGGGTCTTTGGGGAACTTTTCCTTTAAGAAGCAAGACCCTTATATGAAGAAAATGAACAGATTTTTGTTTTATTACAACAGCCACAGTGAACCTAGAGCCTATTGGGTCCTGGAACCAGATACCAATTTGCCTAGCTGCTAACCCAGCATCTGGAAACTCTTTCACATAAAAATGCTTTGAAAAAGTAACCATTTTTAAATGTATGCAACAAAACTCTAAACTGTACAGTTTCTACATCAGTGCTAGCTTATAAAACTGTATTTCATCAAATAAGTTTTTTTTTTAAACTCTTTTCAAATAAATCCGTCATCGACAAAATAGTTTACCTTTGCAGTCGATTAACAGCTTTATACATGTGAAACAAAAATAAGTAGATGACAACTGGCCCCTGAGCCACACATTGGACACTCCTGCTATAAACTAACCACTTTGTACCCATTTAATCATTGCATATCAACCTTGTTTAATTTTGTTAGTTTAGAACTTTTGATGAATCCTGGAGATAAATCATCAAAAATGCTTACATTTCTTGTAGAATTTTATTTAATTGTATTTTTTCCCCTTAAGGCTTCACACTCCATCCTATTGCCATTGGTTATGGATGTAATTTCTTCTTGGACCATTTAATTTCTATGAAGTATGACCGATTTTGACCCTTCTTCAAGCTCTAAGTTAGCTCCTGTCTGGGTGCATTAAAGTCTCAAAACTAAATTTTCTTCAAGTACAACAAAAATAGATCAAAGACAAGATCTTTAAATGATCGGTTGTCATAGCGAGTCCCCGAGGCAAGTATCGACTATTTGTGTTCGGTACCATGCAACCCGTTGCTAACGGCTCCTTTTCTTAGCTAAACAAATAGTGTACAAAACAACCAAAACTCCAAAAGTACAAACTGGTAAAATGACCCGAGCCTATTGAAGAAACACCAGCAGCTTCAGAAACACACTCAGACCCAAACGCAGTGAGGACTGAGTGGCTTCGTTTGTTTCAGTCACAGCTAAATTCTCCATAACAAGCAGTCAGCATCATTTACCGACATGTTAAAATGTACCTCCCACGGTGTGAAGAGCATGAGGTAAAACCCTGTTCTGGAAGGTCCTCTGAGGCCAGGGGGCGGAGCTTCTAACGGGATGATGATGATAACCCTAACCCTAACCCTAACCCTACTGAACGCCAGTTAGCCACTGTGCTAGCTTAGCATGACCTGATGTTCAGGTCAGCGTCTTGCTGTTTGCTGTGAGGCAGATCTGGGTCCAGCCACCGGTCCGGCTTGTTTCCACACAAATGGACCTTTTTCCAGAACTGAACCAAATGTGCAAGAAAGAAATTCTTGCCCATTTGTTTGCAGTTTGTGAAGAATTATTATAAAACCCATTTTATTAAATTTGGGAACATAGTAGTTAGGCACATGAAAGCCAAACTTGTGGTTAGAAAAAATGAAAATGAAAAACTTGCTTCATAAACATATAGTGTAGTCAAAGTGATTTGGAGACCAAGGCGAACAGAAGATGGACATTTTAACAGCGTATGAGATCAATCAGAATCCTAAAAGTTGTGTGGAAAGGAGGCTTTAACAGTGCATCCATCCCAACTCCCCCACTGACCTCTGCACCTTTAGATTCTTTTAATACACATATGTTCACATATCACACCTCTTTCAAGCATTAAACAATACATTTTTCTGTAAAAGTCCAGCTCTATCTGTTCTGTTAATGCCTTTTCAAGTACTGATTTTACCTGGTGCCAGTTATTTGCTGGGTTTCATTTGACTGTTCACATTTATTCAAACAAATTCAGTATTCCTGATCTGGACCTAGTTCTGCCAAGAAGCGAGCACAGATTGTCGTTCGATAAGATCCTGGATGGAACCAAAACGTACTAGACTTAAGTTGAAGTGTAGGAGATTTGTGGTGCATTCAGTTTGTACTCGGAAGTCAGAGTTTCTGAGTTGCAAGCCAGAAAAAAACACTGTAACAGAATTCTGACTCGGAAAATCAAACTCAGTCTTAGAATCCAATATGGCTGCCAATCACATAAAATACAACGACAGCCGTCACTAAAACCTGTTTATTAGCACTTAGGTCAGTTTAAATCTCATTTAATCAGTTGCAAAGATGGTACAGTTTAATGTATGCCAGTGAAGGTGTTGGAAAAAATGTTCTGGTTGCGTTGGTAACCGCAGATCGCTTAGCAAAATTACAGTTAGCAAATCTCCCTAATTTTCCAACCTGCAACTGGAAAACTGTTAATTGTGATGCAAATATCCTACTTCAGACTTTCAGTGCAATTCACCACTAGCTTGTGGCTCCAATCAGAAATGTTTCACCTGTCAAAAAGCAACCAGGCATTGTTTTTAGCTCGTCTGTTTTATCTTGTTTGGTTACCTTGTAAGAGCGAGGGCGAATCTTCTTCTTCCTATTATTTAGGGTTTTTTTTATTGGTGGTAGGCGGTAGGTGCTTTTACTGCCACCTACCAAACCGGAGCGTGGACATCAATGATCTTTTGTATTTGAAGTTGTTAACGTTATTGCACTACATGTGCATTACAGCGGTAAAGATTGTGCAGACCTGGAGACATGCAAATAAACAACTTAATTACACTTTTTTAAAAATTGTTTTCTAAGCATCGCAGCCATGCTGAATTTTTTACGTTGACTTAAGACAAAGCTCTGATTTCAGGTGCTCCACTTATTTTTGTTTTTACTGCTTAAAACTCAGAAATGACAACTACTGAGTAGAAACAGAACACACCAAAAGATCAAATTAAAGATATTTTCACAATGTGAACCACAAAAAAATCCCCACAAACAACCAGGGAATAAATTATTTGATTTCACAAATGCATAAAAATGAATGACAAAACATCAGATATTCTAGGGAATAACTGTACGCTGCAACAGAAAAGACTCCCATCTTTTTAGACAAGCTACTGCAACAGCTTTGTGACAGGAAAACCCTTCACATTAACGCTCACTGAGGAAAGGGGTAGGTCCCAAAATGCCACACCGTAACAAAAAAGAAACCCCTGTTTATTTGGTAAGGAGCTTTTTGTTGGACACCAACCACATTTAGCTTATTCTGGCAAAAGTTTGGTCAGGTTTGAATCACTTAGTTTCTGCAGAGCAGCCAGCTGTGTTATGAACGCACAGAAAACTGGGAGCAGGGCCAGTTCCTCCCTTATTTGGTCTTCAGGTGAGCTGTTGATCATTAAACAGCCGCAACCCAAGCTAACCCGGTGGAAATAAATACAGACAGAAGCCAAGTATAATCTGTAACCGCGACTGTTCCAGCAAATCATTTAAAACACGACGAGATGCAACAGGCTGGGTCGGGTTGGGCCGCCTCTCTGAGAGGGAACCAAAGCTCCACCAAACCATTCACAGTGAGGGATTCCCAGTGGAAGACGTAAAATACGCTGTCCCTCGGTTAGAAAGCAAACAATAAAACCACTTTCAAATATAGGTTAAAAAAAAAATTAAATGCATGAAGAAACATAACATCAAACAAATAAATACTTGCATACAACTCTCTGAAAGGAAATCATTGAGAACATTGTGTCTGCTGATGCGGCACCACACCACTGTTCCTGCAGGTTTCAACCCCTTTAACATCATCTACTTTTACTTTTCATTGCACTCTGCAGATCCCAGGCAGGGGCTGCTGGTCATGACTTCCTGTTTGAAGAAAAAAATCTAAAAGTACAGATTTTTCACATTTCCAGGTAGGTACAGTACCGGCCACATTTACAGCAGGTTGAAGATAAACACAAATCCTTCAAATAATATGATTATTTATGGCAGCAGTGTACTATGAGGTGCCGTTTGGAAAGTTACACACTCAAAAATTAACAGTAAATAAAGTCTGTTAAATAACAATAATAAAAAAAATGAGTGTTCATTTTTCAAAGTCATATTTTCATAATGTTGTACATTTATTTAGGAATGTGACAGTTTCACACTAAACTAAATATTTAATTGGCAAGCCAGATATTTTGTTACAAACTAAATATTTAGCTCCAAACATATTAAGCTATCATTTAATTGATCATATTCCGTATTCTGCTGCAGCATAGTCCAAGCAGGATGTAGCTCCAGAAGTAAACATGCTAGATACGCCCTCTACTGGCTACCAGTATATTGCAGGGGGAAAGAATCAGAAACCTAAAGGACATTTTAGACTGACTTGCTGGGGTTTTTTCTGTTTTGTTTTTGTTTTTGTGTCTTTGAGGAAGTTGGAGTTCCCAGAAAGGCCCCACCTGGAACTTTGCTGGAAAACAACAGTCATTTTATCCAATGAAAGGCTTTTTATTTTTGACAATTTTTCAGAGAATAACGTTTCTTTTTTTTACCACATTTTTACCATGGGTAACAAATGAATGTGGCCGGCATTGTACACATAACTTCTACTAAGATAGAATTTAATAATAATAATCTTGACTGTTGAATATAGATTTCAGAGTTGCATTATTGTATGTAAAATTATAATTTTTTAAATATGTTAGAATACACATACTCTAACCCTATTTTGAATAGTCATTTTCAAGTTAAAAGCTTCACACTGAATGTCTTAGTTTTTCTGAATACTTAAACAGAAGTAATAAAACCAACAGTGTGCATGCTCATCAGGCGTCTGTCTGACTTTCTATGGGTTAAAACATGCAGCCTGGGTGGTGTGCTGCTTTTGATGTCACTTCCTGCTGCAGGAGCTGTCAGCTACAGTGAATCTGGTCACTTTGCTGGTAGCTGAATTGACACAGGCATTGGTTTTTGCAACTCCTTCACGACTTAAGACCAGACTCCAACCAGAAAATTGAGATGAACAGACGAGCTGCGACAAGAGACCAACCTGCAGTCATGCATATTGTAAATGAAACCGCCATCGTTAACGCCTTTAACTTTGGAAGCTTCGATCTTTGGACCAAAGACGAAAAAAAATGTCAATGAAATAAATAAATGCAACTAACTGGAAACGTCTCCGGCAGGGACACAGCAGTCATGAATGAATATATATATATATATATATATATATATATATATATATCTGTGTGTGTGTGCGTGACCAAAGTACAGTGGAGGTAACTGGGCTTATTTTAAACCCTGTTGAATCTCATTAGGCAAAAATCTAAATAATTGAAATCAAATAGTTTATTTGTTCTAAAACATTTCTATATGTTACCATTTAATGTAAACAGTAATCTATAGCTACATTAATGTCTGAATAATTTATCTAAAAAATGCAATTAAATGTTGAAATTAGAAACGCACTGATTTTCTTAATTTTGGGAGAGCGACGCTCGGCCAATATTTAAATATACTCAAAAGCTTTTCAGACCAAAAAAAAAAAAAAAAAGGTATCGGAATTGGCAGGTCTGGTTTCTCAAAGATTAAAGTTGGCCAGGAAACTGCAATCATGTAGAGACAGTTAAATAACACTTTCATTTAATAAGTGTTAAAATAACATAAATATTTAGTGTTTACTTCTTTAACACCACTGTGGCTCTTTAAATGGGTTCTAACATCTGATTGGCTGACCTTTACACCCCAACAAGCTCATTTATGGCAAGGTTAGCTCCGCCTCCTGATATAAATAACGATAAATTAATGATGTGCTGCAAAACCAGAGACTATGAAACAATTTACTACATTTCTATTAACTGGAAGAAATTAACTACATTTCTTCCAGTTAATAGAGGAGTCATGTTGTGATGACTTCCTGAAGGAAGAGTTTCAGAAAGAGCAGGAGTTTTTAAAGAAACAGGCAAATTAAAATTTATTTTAAATTTGATATATAGAGCATTTTTAAAACTGAGGGTAGTTACATAGTTAACCTCATTATGCTATAAAATGATAATACTGCCCCTTTTAATAAAATTTTAATCAGTTATTTCACATTTAATCATTTATTTATAAATGATTAAAACATTATTGAAATAATTTTAATTATATATAAATATCTACTTTATAACAGATATTCAGTTGTGGCATTTTGCATCTCATTTTATGAAGTCATAATCTGCCCCCTAGTGGATAAAAACAAACCCACAGAGAAGGCAGCCCTGAAGTTTTTGATTCAGAAGATGGGGTAAAAAGCATCTCTATCACCTTAGAACTCTGGTTGATGGTGCTGGGGCTTTTGTGTCTACTTGTAGAAAGCTACGGGGCTCAAACTAAACAACTGGATGCATGATTTATGATTGTATGTAATAAATGCAATCTATCATGCCACCACAGGGGGGCAGTGTAAACTCTCTCTTCCAGTTACCTCCACCTTACCCAGGCAGAGGCAGACATGCCGTCACCTGTGCAGATAAAACAAAATGCAAAAGTAGATTTTTTTTATTTTTTTTTGGTTGGACTGGTCCATCCTCTGGTTCCCACTCTGTAATGGGTTCAGTGTTGGGATAGAAACATGCAGGAGGAGATGGCAGCGAGTAGAGATGTGCTGATCCTTTGTTGGTTCCCATAGAAACAATGTTGCTTACGACCGAAACGGCCAACAGGAGAAGGAAGTAGTGCAAGGAGGTTGAACCGACGGCTCTCTAAGAGGACTGGAGTTAAATGGTGCTTTCAGTGTGTGCGTGACTGATGGTGTGAATATGCTGGGAGGGCTGGGTGTAACTGGGCCGGCGGGGGCCCACGCAGTTCGGCTGCTCACTGAGCAGAGTGGTGGTCTCTCCGGGCCCGTTGTCCAGGCCATCGGAGGGTGGCGGGTGCTGCGGTTTGGAGGAAAGAAACGAGCTCGCTGCAGGATTCAGAGCACATGGTACCGTGCTCACACAAGAGGGAGGGGTTTGGGAGAGTGGGGTGTGGTTACTGGGAGGGGGCGTGGCCTGGGGTAACACCTGGCTGGGCCGGCGGCCGGCGGAGCCTATGGAGAAGGTGGCGCGAGCGCTCTGGGAAGCGGGTTGAGTGATGGATGACGGGTGTTTCACGGGAGGCGTGGCCAGCGCCAGCGGTGTTTTGGTTTCCGGAGGCGTCAGGGGCGGCAGAGAGATGGAGATGTCCAAGCGGGCATGGCTGCCCTCCGGAGATTGAGGCGTGCTGTCCAAGCGGGATGCCAGCAGAGCGTTCTGGTAGTGAGCGCGGGTGACCTGAGGAGGATAACGGAACGCTAAACAATTTTTACTTCATCTTTACTACCAGTTCATCTCCACATTTAACCTTTTATATGAGAGTATATATTTCTTTCAGGATCTATACAGTGACTTAAATAATAATTTGAGGTGCTGATAAATGTCACAATTTAACAAGATGAAGTATCAATTAGTGTTGCTACTTGAATAAAGACGTGCACCGATAAACCTTAATATTGTGAGATCTGTGATTGGATGATCCTTTCAGACTTTTACCTCTGCAAAAGTCTGAAAATCAGCCGATGTTCCCTTGACAGACCCGCCCACTAATTCACGTCGGCATCTTAACAATAGTCAACTCCCTGCTGCCATCTTAACAACTTTTTCACAACATATAGCGAATATTCAGACAAGATTGAAGATTGATGATTGGCCCAGAAAATTGCAATCAGTGCACCCCTACTTGCTGAAATATAATCATTAAATCATGTAATAATCTTCTTTGTCACATGAATTGAAGTTGAAGTCTCAGCTGACGCAGAAGTAGCATCAGATTAAGCTCTACATTTGATGTGTATATGTTGGGGAGGCCTCCGCTCGGCCCTTCTCTTTTACAAGAGTGGAAAAATAATACTGATTCATCCTTTGTCTCCTATTTGAATTGACTGGATAGAGACTTAGGATTAATTCACACCGGCCTTTTTTAATCTACTTTAATGCAATTTTGGTACATTTGCCTAGAAAGTTTGGGGAGGTGTGTATGAAGCAATCGACTAGGAAAAGTGAACTCTGATACGCCTAAAAACCTAGGTCTCAGTTCGCCCAAGCAGACCAGAGACCACACAAAAAGCAGGAAGCAAACTATAAATGCAGGGTATTCTGGGTAAATACAATCAAAACAAATGTGTGAGTCTAGCATTAGCAGATCTTTGCCAAAAAAAATGTAATACCACTTCATTATGTTTTTTACATTTTGTGATGAGGGAAGTTGCGCTCATGACTTCTTCAGAGGTTTTCCTCTTGTTTCCTTCAGTGGTTCTTGGTACAACGCCACCACAAGCAAGAGGACGGAACAGGTTTTTCCAAGAGTTCTGTTTGCTTGACACAGTACGACATGAAAGTGAACCACACCAACTAAAAATGTAACAAATGAATCTACCGGACAAAGATGCCTGTGTACATCTGAAGACTCTTTGTTTTCTGTTTATGTGGCAGCATTGTGTGTTAGTGAGTCTGCCTTACCTTGACATACTGAAGATCGGCCAGAGCTCGAACACTGAAGTCTGGGATGTACTGGAAAGGGGTTCCTGGGATCTGAGTGTTGCTTCCGCCGATGGAGCCGCCCTCGTGAGCGCGCTCAGTGCAGCTCAGAGAGGCAGAGCGGTTCAGGTGGCCCGCATGCGAAGGAGAACGAAACTCTGGGGACGAACAGAAAGGAGAGGTCATCGGCGGCGCCGCAAGAAAACAAACGGAAAGGAGCAAAGACGGGAGACTGCGTGGTGAAAAAACACAACGTGAATGGATGACTCAAAAGAAACAGGGAAAAGTGTAGCATACTGAATGCAGAGAGAAGTGATGAACACAAAGTAACACATCACAAAAAAAAACAAACATCCAAAGCATTGTTGATGAGCAACTGATGCAGAGATGAGACTGTTTTGCAGAGAATGCAACAAACAAGCCATGCGATGAGAGAAAGTGCCCAGATTGAAGTATGGATGGCCGCAACAGGACGGTCTGTCCGCGTGGACGGACTTCTCTCACTGGCTGGTTCATGGTCCAAGTGATGGAGAGGCTGTTCTGAGGTCAGTGGCTAAACAGCAAATGTAATGATAAGAGCTGAGTTTGAGAGTGTGGAGATTATGTGGGGAGGTTCAGGGAAACGTCTGGGCTTAAAGGAATAGTTCACCTTAATAAGAATATGCGCTTTTGTATGCTGACGATAACGTTAGCTTAGCCTGTAACAAACAGACGGGAAGCAGTTGGAAACAGCTGCTCTGACTTTACCTCATAAGTGGAGCGCAAAAGTACTCACACCTTGAACCTTTTCACAACCACAAAGGTCAATGTATTTTATAGGAGTTTTATTGGATAGGTCAACACAAAGCAGTGCATAAAGGAGTTGCAAATACATAAAACACTTTCCTTATTTATTTGTAAAGATGGTCTGACACACCAGGCAGGAAGATTATTAATAAAACGAGCAGTCTAAGGGTCCCAAGTCCTATTTGAATTTAGCAACGAGCCACTTAGGGACCACTGCAAACATGTGGAAGAAGGCGAGACCCAAATTAAATCTATTGGGCTACATGCAAACCTTTTTTTTTTTTACTGCTCTGCAACAAACATGCAGCCATGCAACCTTCAAGAGTTTTATTTGTAAAAGTTGATCAAAACCTTCCATCCTTTTCTTTCTACTTCCAGATTATTCACTACTTTGTATAAGTCCCAATAAATACACCGAAGCTTGTGGTTGTAATATGAGAAAATATAAAAAAGGTTCATGGGATATGAATACTTTTGTAAGGAACAGTGTCTGTGAATGAGCCAAACTGTCAAATAATTTGCCAAATGTTAAAATTAAAAAAAAAATAAAATCTGATCAAGCACCAGACAAAGACGGTTTTGAATCTTGTTATTGAACAGAAGGTCAAAATGGAACTCTTCCAGCAAAAGCAATCAAATTTGTAAAATATGGTTGTAGTATGCAATGTTTACTCCTGAGGTCTTGTTAAAGTTGAAAATGTCCTGAACACAAAATGAGACACCAAAGATAAAACCTCACTTTAAGCCCTTTAGCTGATGGTTTTCTGGGGAAAAACACAACCAGAACTCTGCTTCTGGACCTGGTTTAGGGGTTTTATTGTTAGAGTATTATTATTCAGTGGTTAGCTTTGATTGGTCTAGACCAGATGGCAAAGATTACAAGAACTACAGTACATGTGTAGCCCAACAAGCCAACTAGAACAAACTGGCTTTGGTTACTTCACACTTTACCTTAAAATAGCTAATATTTTGGTATCATAAATATTAGTATTTACTAATATATATCCTTATTGAGGTATGGAGTTTCTCAAAAAAATACCTTGTCAATAAATTCTCAGGCACAGAGAGCAAATAAACACATTTGTGAAAGTGTGAAACTATTGAGTTAACCAGAGCTCTGCAGTCAGATTCACCACCCCCTTCTGTGCAGAAGGAGTGATGGAGAACATCTGACAGGGAACAAGTGGTTAAACAAGGTGTTGGTTTTGTTGGGGTAGGAAGTTAGAGGGTGCGTCATCTAGAGTCCCATCCAGCAAGTCATCCATTACAACTAAACTGCACTTCAGCGACAATTCAGAACATGTTTACGTCTCTTTGTTGCTGATGAGATCTATAATTATTTGAAAATACATCCACTGACAGCTGCCACTCACACAGGAACCTTTGTTGTGTGGAAACCTGCAAGCATTTTGCTGTTTCAAAGAACCATTTTTGTGTTTTCATTTAGATAACCAATGCATGTCCTATTAAAAATTGGACAAGATATGATCTCATGCTAACAAATAAGCACAGCCCTGGTTGATTTAACCAGGTTTTGTCAGATGTTGGCGAAACGAAAGGCTGTAACAAACAGGAAGTAGAGGTTGCAAGCGAGCATGGACCACACATGTCACGTGGGGAGAGTCCTTGTCTCCGCGGACTTGGACTTGGAAATTGCTCAGAGCTTTGTGCCTCTCGAAAGGCACAGACCCACTAGTGGGTGGGAGCGGTCGCTAAGCCGGAACTTAACCAGAAAATGAGTGAAAACGTTTTTGCGAAATTGAGGGAGTTTTTATAACTTTTGCCACTCCTGTCAACCTTTTCTAATGCGATGCTTCAAAGAAATGCTGATAAAAACATGACTAGAGTCGACAGTTTTACTCCACAAAGGGAAAACTGACAAGAAGTCTTAATATTCTGAACAATAAACACTCTTATTTAAGAACGCCTTCTAACTTTAGTAGGATTTTTCCGCATTTTGCTCTGGTCTCTCAAAATGACACGGACTCTGAATTTTTCTTACTGACTAAAGTTGAATTAAATCCTTGTTCTTTTCTAAATATATTTAAAAAAGAATGTGAAATTTCCAGGAAAAGACCGAAAGCAAAATTTAAGTTTTTCTTTGTTAAATATCAACAGTGTTGGTTGGCTGTCAGCTGTCTTAGATGGGGTTTATGAATTTGGAGTAAACGGTCATCTTTACAACTGTAGCTCTTCAAGAAACTTTTTTTTTTTCTTTTCAGCTGTTCAAGAAAAAAAAAACATTAAAAAGTATTCTTTGTTAAAAATACTTATATTCTGCATCGACATGAAACCGGCTGGATGTGGACTCTAAAGATGACTTAAAAACAATCAATGAGACTCGTGAAGAAAAAGTGTGTTCATAAACAAAGACCCCTCCCCTCCGTCCCATGCAAATGTTTACCTGGGAAACGAGAGAATACAGAAAACCTCTTAAGAGAGAGGCGTCGTGGAGGGGGGGACGCCACTGATGGGGAGAGAGGAGGGGAGACAGCTGAGAGAGAGAGAGGTGGAGAGAGAGAGAGAGAGAGAGAGAGAGAGGAAGGAAGGGAGGAAAGAGGCACAGAAAGAGAATTGATATGGTTGATTTGTTTGTTTTCTTTTTATTGGAAAAAACAGGAGCTGATCCAACCTGTTTATAAAAATCAGACGTATTTAAATTTGTTTTAAGACAACTGCTGATGGAGGTGCATAATGTTCATGAGAAGAGCAAACAGCAGAGAGAAAAGAGAGCGACAGGAAGAAGAGACGGACAATCAGGTTCCCATCTGGTCTGTGTTTTTATTCACGTTTAACCGGGAGAAAATGGCAATGACTTTTCATGTCATTGCATCTCCAGACATTTGGCAGAAGTAAAGATCGCTCACAAAACAGAGAGAGAGACGCAGCCTCAGCTTGGAGTAGAACAGCTCAGATTTTATGAGCAGTACAATGGTGAACCAGAAGGGGGCAGGCTGGTGCTGCAATATGACCGGCTGAACTTCAGCTTAAAACCAGCTGTGACATCCACTGACCTCTTCCATGTGTGTGTGTGTGTGTGTGTGTGTGTGTGTGTGTGTGTGTGTGTGTGTGTGTGTGTGTGTACGTGTGGGTGTGCGTGTGTGTGTGTGTTAAGTCAAAGTCTGAGTATGTGAACAGATTGTGTATCCAGGTGTAGTTACTACTCAACAGAGAGAGAGAAAGAGAGAAAGAGTTCAGTTATAAATAAGTTTTTGTTAGTCAAAGTCCCGACGTAGATTAGATCTCCCTTGGTTTTCATGCTAAAAAAAAAACTATTTAATTTTAATTTTGGCTGGATTAAAACAATTCTGCAAGGAAGAGTGGGCCCAAATTTGTCCACCAGCTATTGTAAATGCATAATGATCGTTGTTGGTTTAGGGAATGATTAGTTTTTTCACACAAGGCTAGTTTGGTGTGAATATTTTTTTCCATTAATAGATTAAACAAGCTTCAAAAATAGCTATTTTGTATTTCCTCAACTTTTAAAGTTTGATCATTCGAAACAATCGAGTGGGACAAAGACACGTCCTAGGGGTGCACCGATTGTCGTTTTCTGGCCAGACTTTAGAAAGTCCCATCTGCCGATTCTGATTTTGGCTGATTACAATAATTTTGTCTGAAAAGTCGCTAAATACAACAAGAAAGTCGCTAAGTTGGCAACAGTGAGATGACTATTGTTAAATGTGCACATTATAATGTGACCTTGTGGCCGGGGCCTGTCAGTCAGACCTCTCTCAACACAGAGCAAAAGAAGACAGTGGCTGATTTTCAGACCTTTGCGGAGGCTGATAAGATCGGTTTCTCATCTAATTAAGAAAATCTGGATTGATTTATTGGTGCATCCTCAACACGTTCTAAAAAAGTGTTCCCACTGTTCAGCCAGAGACTTGGCGACAACACCAATTTCACATACAAAAAAAAATCTAGACGCCATAAGTGAGCTCACACATCACGGTTTCTTTTTGCCCATCACCTTTCATTTGGGTGCAGTGCGACATTGATGACCTTTAACCACCAATAAGACAAATCCTCTCAAGAACCCGGCAGGTCATCTCAGGGGAAACAGTCAGCTAATCTGTAACCCCGCCGTCCCCACTGGAAACTATCTGAACTCTGACGCAGAATTCTTTCAGCCAACCAAAACCAAAACCAAACCGCTCAGTAACAGACACAATAAAAGTGTCTGTCCAGCTTGGTCACTTTGAATGATTTTACTGGTAAATGTGTAAATAGATCTTCATGCTCAGACATCAATGCTCCGTTTGCCTCTTCATCGCATCAACAAAAGGCCTCGGATCCATTAAAAGGTCCTTTTTGATGTCTGAGAGGAAAACAAACCAGTCAATATCTGTTCAGTCTGAGGTCAGTTTTGTTTGGGTCGCCTGTCGACTTGAACAAGGACACAAACTAAGTGCTTCCCTATTAGGACTAAGCCTATTGGCTTTCCTTCCACTCTGTACAAACAGATGGCTTTACTGTCAGCTCAATGACGCCGCACTTTATCAAAGAGCATCAGCAAGTGAAGGAGAACTCAGCTAGATTTTCATGTGTTTTCCCCATGAGACTTTTCCAAAATGGAGCAAACACACTGCCTGTTTTCACAACATGCAGATTTGTTCTGTTTTTGTGCATTTTCTGTAAATATACTTATATTTAATGACATATATAAAGATTCACCGTATGTTTTTCAAGTGCTTTATGAAAATATTACGACAGTTATGCAGTTTATGATTCATATTTTATGTTAAAAAATGTAATTTCAAACTCAGATCTGCCTTTCTTATCTCAGCAAGGCATTTACAGCCCACCTATCACCTTGTTTTCACACTCTTGCTGTCAGTTGGTGTGAAATGTGAGACCAAATGGTTCAGACAGTTTTCACCCCCCGGCCTTCAGGAATAAGTGTTAATATTTTAACCTTCCTTCCCCTCTGCCCTCTTTCCACCAATAAAAGAAAATGTTAAACAAAACAATGCCGATAGAAAGTTCACTGAACATCATACTTTGTATATTTTGGTTTGTTTCAAACATGAAGTGCTTTTCTGTGTGACTGTACGCTGAGTAAAAATGTGACCAAGTCCCAACACACGCCTTTTAGTTCAGATTTTTGTGAAGAAAATGAACTCTGCATAAAAAATAAACATTCTTCTGTCCGTTAGGCCTTACAAGCATCCTGAGAAATGCATCAATGTCACGCTTGTGTCTCCCGGCGCATATTTATAAGGAGCGTGTGTGTGTGTGTGTGGTCTCACCCAGTGATGGCGTGCTCAGAGCCATGACTCCATAGTAAGAGAACGGGCCGGTTTCGAACTTCATGTTCTCGTTTCCAGCTTCCACCTCCACCCGCCCCTGACAAACACACACAGAAATCTGATTTAATGTTGTTTTTAATTCATTTATCTGAGACATTATTCTCTAAAACAATTAAACACAATCCCTGATGAGACCAGGATGAAACCTTCGTCGTTGTCACGGAAACCCTTTAGGTATGCACATTTGTCCTGTTCTGTGACTTCCCAGTCTGTCTCTATTTATGTAACAGGCTTGTCATTGAACTTGGTCACATGACTATCTGATCGGGTTTGTTGTGACCAAGCTGAAGGCTTTTGGTGCTATAAAAAACTTTGCCGGGTTCTTATTGTTAGAACGCAGCCGCTCTTTAAATGAGTCTGCATGTATAATTTTGAACTAGTGTGGATTAGAGAAGACATGCAGCAAATTCAAACACAAACTGTTGCATTTACTTCATCCTGGAGAAAAAATACTCTAAAGTAATCCTAAAAAGGAATATAAACAGGGGTGCACCGATTGCAGTTTTTTGACCGATAGTCGATCTTGGCCGAGATCTATATTTTTCTCAGAAAACTTGCTAAATACAGAACATAAGTTAGCCAAATGTCGTCCAGACAACTAGTGACAAATTTGCACTTACCCAAGATATATGGGAAAAGCTAGCTACCTAGCTAGCAAGGGTATATTAGCAGCCAGTTAGCGACTGCTTCAAGTTACAGAACATAATGAAGACGTCTGCACACGACTCAAACTGTTGCCTGACAGAAAAAAAACTCAATAGAATGTACAAGATTAAATAGTTCTGGCACAACAACGTCTAAGAACTGTGATTAATGTATTTAAGGCCCGCTTACATTATTTTCCATGAATTTAAGACATTTTAAAGGCCTTAATTTCAGACTTTTTAAGGATTTACAGACATTTAAACTTAAGGAAATCGGGACAGGATGATCAAAAGGCCGATGTAATGGTGCACCCTTAAACATAACATCCATGTCCATAGTAAGTTTTGACTGCAACTGTATGGAAAGCAAAAAAAAAAGAAAAGAAAGAAAAAACAGAATCAAATTGAAAAAGTTATGTATTTCACTTTTTTCAGGATCTTGTCTGGGAATTTTTCCGTTAACCGTCCAGTGATATCTAAAAATAAAAATAGAGCTTTTTTTAACCTTCCTATTGTTACCCAACAAAGTGCCTGAGTATCAGACCCATCTCAGTGGCTCTTCCATGTAAAATCCCAGAGTCGAGTCCTGTAGCATGTAACACAGACACTTATAAATATTACATCTCAGCACAGGCTCTCCACTGCAGTGTCTATTTACCTCCAACATATACGCTGCCATCTTAGTCAGGTCAACTAACATCATGTGTTACTTCACCTATTGAATAGCAATACTACATTTCTGACCCTGAACATCCATTTTAATCTGAGCAGAAAAAAAGTTCTCATGTTCCAAGACATGGAGCTTCAACTGGTTCTCACAAAGATGGAAATAAATCTGCACATACACACATGAATTTACCAGATTGGTGAAACAGGAACAGATGTGCTCAGGTTGCACAGTCAGTGTCTACAGGCACTTTATCCACACCTTAGGTGTCAACAACCAAGCCTTTGAATCACACACAATCACACACATACACACACACACCTCTATCTCAGCCAGCGCATTTAGACAATATTTATGGTTTGATCCTTTATGTAAAATATTGCTCTGCTTCGAGTCGCTGTTAGGACAATAATTCTGAACAGTTTTTTGTAAATCAAACTTATTCTTCCGCTTCTGAGCTTTAACTTTACATGTTCTTCTGAATGTTTTTCTTTCTGTTGACCTTTACTCCCTGAAATACAAGTAGGTCAAAGCAGATAGTATCACAATCTAGGGCTGGTGTAAGACTCTCACTGAGTATGTGAAAAAAATGAATAAAAGAAACACATTCTCTCTCATAAAAATGCATAACATAATCTAAATAATTTATCAAGAAAGAAACAACTAATATAAAATAATATATACAGATGTTGATGCTGCACATGGCCGTAATGAACAGGAAGTAGAAGTTGCAAACTAGCATAGACCGCACATCTAAGAAAATTGGGAAAGGTTCTACATATTCTGTAAATAGTTAGCAGGCTAAGAGACTGCTAAGCAGTAGACTGCAGGCTAGCTAACCAAGTCAATAGGTCAGCTAATATTAGCTTGCCAGAAGCTATGTTTCCATCCAATTGTAATGGGAATTTTATGCAAGCTTTTGAAATGCTGCAAAAAGAAAAAAAGTATTGAATCAGATGTGTTGCCATCTATTAGTTTGGAGCAAATCAATCAGGCTACCCAGAGCGTAATTTCATGCTCTGGGTAGCCTGTTGGATGTAGTAAACAGGAAGTAGAGGTTGGAAACTAGCATGGACCACACATCTCAGAAAAATGGAGAGTTCTCCCTCTGAGCTGCAGGTTTGGACTGAGAAATTTTTCAGAGTTTCGTGCCTCTAGTGAGGCACAGACCCATTAGTGGAAGTGTACATTCGCTACGTCAGAACTTGTGCGAAAAATGTGTTTCCATCAACCTACTTTGGTAACTTAGGAATTCTGTTCACACCAGCCAGCTGTGAATGTTTCTCCAGTTTGTGTGTGTTTGTGTTCACCTGCAGAATGAGTACAAAGTAGTCAACAGGTTTTCCCTTCTGGTAGAGGAAGTGCAGAGGCGACCGTTTGTCGTTTTCGTTGAACTTGAGCTCCTGGATGACTTCTGGGTGCCTGAGGATCCTCAGCAGGACCCGCTCTGTGATCTGGAACGGGCTGAACAAGTTCACCTCTGAGAGGAACACAACAAAAAACAACAACGTCACGACGAGATACACGCAGGTTAATGAGCTCATTTATTAAGGATTAATGAGAACAAAGCTATGTAGGCTATCATTTTACTCAACTTTCATAAAGAGTGTCAGCTGAGTCAACACATCTTTACACTTATGTACATACAGTATATAGTTGAAACATAAAAAGTCTGACGTGTGGTTAATATTCGTTTTCAATTAAAAATGCAAAAAAAGAAAACAAGTTTTGAATCTTTATTCATTTATCTTATGGACCTGCTCAGCAGCAAGCTACACATTTGATATTTTAGTGACAGATAAAGTAGTTTTATTTTTGTGAGAAGGGGGAGGTGTAAACCATTTTAGATCCAAAACCTAAAACAGTTCCCTAGGTTGGCCATTTTAAAGGAAAAGTGTACAGTTTAAATCATTTTGCTGGGTCTGCAGTGATCGTCCAAACATGTTCACCATGCACTTCTCACTGCATCAAACCCCTCAGCTACATTCCAGACTCTTGACGTCTGAGTTTGCGTTTTCAACATTCATCAGACAGAGACTGAACTGGTATGACTTGTTAAGAAGGAAAAAAGAACAACAAAAAAACCCGACAACTTATTTCTAAAAAGAAAATTACAGCACAACTTAATGTAGCAAAGTAGAATCGAACCAGACCCAAACTACAGCTTAACACAGATGACATGTTGGCCATAATAAACACCTCAGTGTACGGCGGTGGAGGGATCTAAAACAAGCTAAAGTTTAGCTCAAACTGCTCTAAGACACATGATGAGCCAAAGGCGGAACAGTAAATCTACAACACGGTGATTCAATCGGCCTCTTTCTTCCTCTGAACGACGGTACTGCGTTCATCCTGACCCGGAACATGACCAGTCCTCGGAGCTCACCTGTGGCTAAGAAACGATGAGCAGCCAGCATGAGCTGGGGAGTGATCTTCACTTTGCTGTCGCCATCCTGCTTGAAGGCGGAGAAGTCCGGCTTGTTCTTGTGAGGATCCACCTTCTTCTTGTTCCTGTTGTCAGCTGAGAGTAAAGTAAAGGAGGAAACACAATAAAATACAATCGGTTATTTTCTGCATGTTTTAAAGTGGATATCAGCAGGATTGTGTGTTGGGTGTCAAACATGTCAGTAACTTACAAAGTGTCCAGAACCCTTTGAGTCCTCCCACATTTTGTCACACCACAACCACAAACTTCAGCCTGTTTCATTGCGACTTTATTTGATTCACCACATGTGTAAACGATACATGTGTTTTACTAAACCGTTTACAAATCCAAATCTGAAAAAGTACAGCTTGTGTTTGAATTCAGCCCCTTCCCCGTCCCATCGAGATCGGCTCTCAGAAACCCAATGTCCTGCGTTCCCAATAATGCCCAACAAAAGGAGTCAAAGCTCGAGCTTCTATAATGACAAAATGCGAAAAGATTCAATGACTCACTGTAGAGGTCGGACTCGTCTAGGATCTCAGACTTGATGATCTCCTCGATGACGTCCTCCAGGGTGACCAGACCCAGAACCTCGTAGAACGGGTCCCCCTCGCCCTCGTTGTTCACCTTCTGGACGATGGCCAGGTGGGATTTACCTGCAGAGAGGCACCAGAGGTTGCGTCAAGCCACAGTCGATCGACATTTTACGATACAAGACTTCCTGTTTTATAATATCAGTTGAAAGTGGGACAGGCGTCAGACGGGACGAAAGGGAATAAAGTTTGTTTCACAGCATGAGCTGCTTCTAAGACTTCAGTCTTCAAACACATTTCTCCCCTCGGCTAGATGAAAATACATTTTCTTGTTTTTTGTTTTTTTTTCAGTTTTCAAACAGCTGTCGGATCTGTCAGTGGATTTAACCTGGCTGCCAGAGGGATGGACAGATACCTTAATATAGCCCAGACTGGGATAAGAGCCTGGGAGAGAAAGAAGTTGGAAAAGCTGCCAGACTGAGATAAAGACAAAAGAAGTAAAAGCAGTTCTCTGATACAGTACTGAATTGGTTTGACTCTTACATAAAGAACAGGGACTTTGTCGTATCAATAGGAAACTTCTTATTGAAGGAGACAGAAGTCAGATGCGGGGTACCCCAAGGTTCAATCCTAGGACCCCTCATTTAATATCTATATGCGCCCACTAGCTCAGGTTATAACAGAAAAGAAGATTAGTTACCATAACGATGGAGATGACACACAACTCTACATTATGATGTCACCAGGTGACTCTGAACCCATCTAACTACTGAACAGACGCAGAGACAAAACTGAAGCCATTATCTTTGGACCTAAAGAGGAACGATCTGGAGTCAGCACTCAGCCAAATGGACAAATTTCCAGGATTAGAAGACTAGTGTGTCAGCAAGATCTAGAGAAACTCATCCATGTGTTTATCTTTAGTGGCATTGATTACTGCAACAGTGTCAACACAGGTCTGCCTAAAAAAATAAAAAAATAAAAAAATCAATCCTCCAGCTGCAGCTGATCCAGAACGCTGGCGTTCTCGCTAAAACCAGGAAGATAGAGACCATCACACCAGTTCTACAGTCCTTCCACTAAGAGAAGAGACTTTAAAATGCTGTTGTTAGTTTATAAATCACTGAACGGCTTAGCACCACAACACATTCAAGATCTGCTGTTGTTGTATCAACCGTCCAGATCTCTCAGGCCTTCTGATTCTGCTCTGCATCCAGAACCAGGACCAAACATGGAGTAGCAGCATTCAGCTTCTATGCACCACAAATCTATAACAAACGTCCAGAAATCTCCAAAACAGCTGAAACACTGAGTTCCTTTGAATCTAGACTTGATTTTGGCATTTGACAAAATATAATGTTTATTGCTTGTTTCATATGTGGTTGCTGTATGAAGTTTTTATGGTGTTAGGCACGTTGAACTGCTTTTTTGTTGAAATATGCCATGCTAATAAATTGGACTTGACTGGACATACTAAGTCCATCATGAGCGCTGACGCCTGCCAGCAGGAGGTACGTAAAGCGGTCTAATCGGGTCAGCGGGATGGAGGCCTGTCACAGCTCATAGACATCAGACACCAGCAGCTCCGGCCTGGTCGGCTTCCTCTGTCACACAGCTATACAACTAATCAACCAATAAATCACGTCTTTTTAGATATTTTTTATTTTTACTTCATGTGTTAATGAGATTGTTTATTAATTAGCTCAAAGACTTGATTGCTCAGATGTATTAAGTTTTAGTGAAGACCGAAGTCCCTTAGACTTACAATTTAAATATTGTAAGTCTGAGCTGCTGTGAAATAAGAAGTCACATGGATTCCTACCCTTGTGGTAAAATGATGACCCAACTCAAGAGATTCATCCTGCAGGGTTTACGTTCCCAAGATTCTCAATGAACAACAAGCTTTGACACAAAGAAACACTAAAACAGCTGGAAACAAGTAGCCAAATGTTAAACTCTAGCCTGGTCATCGGCTTCCTATGCAATTCCACTCTAATCTCACTTTGGTGCTGTGTCTGGGATTTCTCCCATTGATCTGGATTTCTCTTGTAGAATTTCAGTGAACAGAAGGAGAAGTTGTGAGTGATTTTCTGCACTGTTTCAGAATTGTAGTCTGCCTGTAGCGATGGCAGCGGAGGAAGCAAACACAGTCATTCAGTCAGAGTTGGCCACGCTTCCAAACAGTGAACGAACATCAGCAGCTGCCTCATTCAGCTCGGCTCTTCTCGCTTCGCAGTGGAAGGCTGTGTGAAATTTCCGGTTAGCTTGACAGTGTCAAACTGACGCATTACAAGCAACACAGCTAAAGTTTAAAACCTCAACACAGCACACGCCTTCAGGAAGCAATCGTTTCTCAGCAGACGAGAGCCCAGGCCCCCGGGGCAAAGCAAAGCGTAGAACCAAACACTGGTTTTATCAGGTTAGTTAAACCCTAAAACACATGAAAAACACAGCAAATCTTTTCCTCAGGCTCCTTAAAACAGAAAATAATGTTTAAATGTCTTCTTTCTGGTTTTAATTCAGGTGAAAGTTTGAAAAATTTCTACTGAAAAGCCAGATAATGTGTCAGACTGAGCGGAGTTTTCGCAGGTTGATGCTTGTAAAGCTATTGACAGCAAGCTAGCTACCAGAGCAGATAGCCCAACTAATTATTCAGCTAAATTCAGCTTATAGCAGTCTATTAGCTGTTTTTATTCCATGATCTTAACTTAGTATAATGATGGGTTATTTCGGACTTTGGCACTTTAATTTTGCTTAATCAATGAGCTAATTTTCTTGGGGGGTTTTCCTGAAAAAAACAAGAACATTTCTGAAATTATCCTCAAAATTTCTGAGTTTCTGAGTTTTTGGTGGAAATTTACTCCTCCTTTTTATTTCTATCTAAAATGGCCTTAATACACCATTGTAGGGCTGTTGAGACAGAGGAATATTTCCCCTAAAATAACTACAAAATATCTAGAATGGCCATTAAATCTTTTCTTTTCATCCCAGTTTGTCCAGTCTTCTCTGATGGAGCTACTTTTATAATCTGAAATGCTTACAATTAAACGCCTGTCCCACCATGAGCGGCTCTAAACGCTAACGTCAGCCTGAAATAGCTCGCCGTCACACAGAGCAGTCTGCGGTTGCAGCAGAGCTGAAGACGGGCGGCCGCTGATGTGATGACTCATCCCTCAAACATCATCATCGACCCCAGTCCCTCAGGCAGTGAGGGGTCAGCAACCTCTGCAGTGGCTCGTGCAGCAGTTGAGTTGACGCCATGCTCTCTTTAGCTGCAATCAGACAGAACTGCTGCATTCCCCAGGATTCTGCTGCATTTGTGCATGACTCAGGCTCTGCTGCTAAAAACGGGACTCAGCTGTGGATGAAAGCTGACCACACTGACAGCTGAAGACGATTTCCGTCTCCTGCCGAGTCCAGGCAACTCTGGACGACGCTCATCACACGCTAAAGACCCCATATCCATGACTCTCGATTGTGTGTGTGTGTGTTTATTATTTTTTTAAACGAGCTGCAGCTGTGCCACGGTAATAATTACGTTAGCAAGGTGTAGCTATCGGCGCTCAGATTTCCCGCGCTAATCCTATGCGCCTGAACGTGAAGGTTTTCATCCCATTAAACAGCCCGCAGCTGGAGATTTCGCTCCTGCTGAAGATGATGGTTCAGACAAATCTGCTGCTCTGGTGTGTGTGGAGAATAAAAAGCCTCCAGTCAGATTATGTAAATCAGAAAGTTAGCACACTTCCTCTACATTTTTTCTTATTTTGTAACAAAAACTACATTTTCATAGGGGTGACCAGACCAGGCCAGCAGAAATGTTAGGGGCGGGGGGCACAAAAAACACATCTTTACTTTCATATGTATAAAATTAAATAATTTCTTATTTTATATAGAGAGATTTATTATATATTGATTCATTTTGTATTTAATTACTTATTTGGTTTTATCTTTATGTCTTTTAAGATGATCGATGTCTGACTTTCTATAACCCGAACACGATCTGTTGGGGTGGACAGCATTTTTAAGAGGGGGTTATGGCCCCACAGCCCCACCCCTTGGAGGCGCCACTGCAAAGTCATGAAACATTCTAATAAATCTGAAGGTTTCAGAGTTCTGTTATCATTCTTTTTCTGTATACATAATTTAAATGTCAACTGTTTTTATTTTCTTTGCTAAAGAATCACTTAAACATATCATTGTGATCAATTCATTCTAATAGTGACTAGTTACATCATAATCATTCAGACTAGTGTTTATATTGAGCATTTAGAAATTTATTCATTATGCAATTTCAGAGTATCACAAATTTTACTTTAAGTTATGCAACAATACGGTAAAAGTTACCTTTCTTATTCATTTTTGAGAGGATTCACACTGATGAAAGGTTACAAAAACTACTAAGTAGTTCACGCATTTCTTTAATGGGTCATAAAGTGAATGTTTAGGGTTTTAGGTGAAGATAACACCTCCAGGTTTGCTGTTATTGTTTTGTCAACCATGTGCAGACGTGACCTTGAACTCCAGACCATGAATGAGGGCTGAAACAACTCAGTCTGAGGTGTTACTATCACACAGCAACAAGTCGGTCAATGAGTGAGTCATTTTTAAAGAGAAAACAACGTATAAACAAAGCTAAGCTTGGTATAAACAGTTAGTGACATTGTATTTTTTTTATGGAAAGTATCATAAACTGAAAGTTCAATGTTTTCATCCTGAAAAGTAGAATCTGATCAGAAATGATCAGTGGTCACGTGATATGAGAAATCTAACCGCCAAGACGGTTTGGCAGAGACGCAAACGTTGCTCTTGGGCAGATATTAGGGCTCCGTTTTCCTTTCCACAACAGTTCAGTGTTCTCCTATCAATAATTCTTGACGAGAAATGTGATAAATCTGAATAAATGTCAGATTAATCACATTTTCCTTAGCTGTGCCACCCCAGACTGGCCTGGTCTGGCCTATGCAAATGTTCCGGTGACAATAATGAGGCCACAGCAAAGTACTTTATGAGGTGTAAGCAGACACATTATCTGCACCCCCAGGGGTTTTCAATGCACAGGCAGCTGTTAAATAAAGAAAATGCTTTTTTTCTGGCGCCCCCTTTAACATGGAGCCCTTATGCCTCATATAGTGCATACACTATATGCCACTGTGAGGCCATTTGTGAATGTAGGTTGGTGTTATTGATAAGTGCAGAGGCGGCATTGCAGTTGCAGCCCTGTGTGTTTGATGATGTGATAATGGGCACACACACACACACACCCGTGTTCACACACAACCTCACTGGAACACTCACCTTTCTTAAACTCCTCCAGCATGGCGTCCAGCTTCGTGTCGTGAAACACGAAGTGCACCGGGTGGTTGTAGAACTTAGTGATGGTCTTCAGGTTGGTGCAGTCGTCCGGATCCACGAACGCCAGGTCCTTGACGTACAGGATGTCCACGATGTTGGACCTCTCCTCGTCATACACCGGGATGCGCGTGTAGCCGCTCTCCATGATCTCCGACATGGTGTTGAAGTCCAGCACGGCGTCCGCCTGGATCATGAAGCAGTTCGCCAGGGGCGTCATCACGTCCTCCACCGTTTTGGTCCGGAGCTCCAGCGCTCCCTGGATCATGTTCAGCTCCTCCTTGTCCAGGTCGTTGTAGGGCTCCGTCACCTTCAGCATCCCGACTAGCTTCTCTCGGTTGTACACGGTGCCGATCTCCTGGCCCAGCAGGTAGTCCAGCAGCTTGCTGATCGGGAAGGAGAGCGGGAATGTGAGGAGCATGAAGAACTTGGTGACCGTGATGGTGTTGGCTCCCACGGCCAGTCCGTGGCGAGAGCACAGCGCCTGTGGGACGATCTCCCCGAAGATGACGATGCCGATGGTGGAGGCCACCACCGCGCCCAGGCCGGAGCCGATCAGGTCATCCAGCAGGATGGTGAGGGTGGTGTTCACCAGCACGTTGCCCAGCAGGAGGGAGCACAGCAGGTAGTTCCCCTTGCTCCGGATGGGCTCGATCTTCCGGGCGTACTTCTTCTCCTTGTCGGTGCCGCAGCTCTGGACGATGCGCAGCTCCATGGGGTCCAGCGCCATGAGCCCGAGGTTCAAGCCGCTGAACATCCCGGACAGCACCAGCAGGCAGGAGATGAGGATGACCTGCAGCCACATGGGCAGCAGCGACTTCTTCTCCTCCACCACCAGCATCCTCCCGTCGCTCTCCCCCAGCAGAACCCACCTGGTGCCATCCTCGCTCAGCGTGCACAAAGCGTACTCCTTCTGCGGCTCGCTTTTGCGCAGCGGCTTCACTTGCACGCTGAGCACCCCGGACGTCCCCCGGTTGCTCACGTTCATGTAGCTCCCGACTTTGATGTCCTTCGTGAAGTCGACACAAGTCCTATCCGGCGTGTCCATCATGCCGCTGCCTCCCCTGGCCGCCGCGACCGCCTCATCCTCCTCATCCTCCTCCTCGTTCCCGCCGCCGCCGCCTCCTCCTCCTCCGTCCGCTAGCTCCGTGAAGCGGATCTGCGTCCAGGCACCCGAGTGGAGCTGCACCCCGTAAAACCGGAGCTGCACGGTGCTCTCCTCGGTCACCTGGATGACACCGTCGTCATTGGTGCTGGACGGCTTGTCGCTTCGCTCTAGCCGCATGCCGAGGACCTGGCTCGCGCCGCTCACCCGGGCGGAACCAGCCGCCGCCGCAGTCTCTGTCCGGCCGCCGACCGCGCTCCACAGGCAGATAATGACGGTAAGAAGGTAACCCTGCTGCCCGCTCCATTCTGTCGCCATGTTTGTTTCTCTGCTCCGCGACCTGGGAGCTGACGTCATTTACTCATGTCCGAGCGGCTCCGCCTCCCTCCGGCCCTCCATCTCTCTTCACTCACAGAGACACACACACACACCAGCGGCATCAGCGCCAACCGGACGACGACAGGTATGGCTGGTAAACAGACGTGCCACCCCTCCAACTGTATCCTTTACGTGACGCACAGTCAGGAGCGCGCGCTCTCTCCCCTCTGCTCTGGACACCGGGCACTGCGGCACGCGCAGGAGGGACGCCGCCTGTTGTGCTGCGGCCAGCGGTTTGTCACTCATTTGATGTGTGAGCCAGCTGCTGTTATGTAAAACTCACAGGGCATCTGTACCAACCCCCCTCTTCCCCCCCCCGCCTCCAGCATCATCCCGCATCCCCCTGGCACCGAGCCCGGTCCGGTCCGGTCCGGGATGCTGGAAGCACCGACATAACCACCGCAGGCACACACACACACACACACACACCCCTCCACAGCCGGAGTCCCTCTTGTGCTTACACTATTAATTATATTTCTGTTACATAACCAGGCTGTCTCTGTGGAACAATGCGGATTTTATTTTATAACAAAGTAAAAAAAATAAAAATAAAAAAAAATCTGTAAATTTAATTTAAAATTTAAAAATCATTCGTCTCGATGTTAATCCGCCCTCAGAGTGGTTTTGATGTTTGCTAGCTGTATTATTTTTTATTATTAGTTAGATCCTAATATTCACTGATCAGCTCTTACGTAATACACCCAATAATCCCTTATCTTGTCTTGAAGCGCCACCTGGTGGACGCAGCGATTATTAGCGATCAGAGCGCGACATAAGTTGAAAGAGCGACACAACCGAGGGTTAATAGTTCTGAATTGTATATGACTTATATATACAAGCGGATTTCAGCGGTACTGAAATCAAATCTGTTGTGTGCACAAACGTGGCGAGTCAAGTTGATTCTGATCAAGAAAATATCGATCAGTTATTAATAAGTGAATTTCATACATTTGCAGGCACAACAGGAAAGGGGATTTGTGAAAAAATAAAATAAAGTTCAATAAAAAAAAGCAATTTGGCATATTTAAACACAATAGGTTTTTATTGCAACATTTCAACATTGTTAATGTAATGAAGCGTTCATAAATTAAAATAAATTATTACATGTTTACGACATGCCCTAACAGTTTCTAGCTTGCAGAGTCAATACTTCTGTGGCGTCTGTCTTGTTGTGTCTCCCTCCCGCTTTTTATTTTTGACTGCAATCAAAAACAGCTCGACACACAAAGATCAGTCAAGTGGTTTCATTAACAGATTGCACACCAACAATATTAAAACTAGATATTTGCATTACTTAAAAATATGAATAATCACTTATTCTCACTCTTTGAATATACGTTAAGGCAACGCTTTATGCAGACTGCTTCCTTGCTTGACATCATGGGGAAAAAAGTCAGCTAAGATGGGTACAATTCCCAAAAGACTTTAGGAGATGCAGTTACCTTTTCAAACAATTCTATCCAAATCTGAACAGCTGGGAAAAATTCAAAGAGTCTTTTCAGGAATCAGATGGATTCTCTC
Source organism: Alfaro cultratus (assembly GCA_903066825.1). Classification (NCBI taxonomy): domain Eukaryota; kingdom Metazoa; phylum Chordata; class Actinopteri; order Cyprinodontiformes; family Poeciliidae; genus Alfaro; species Alfaro cultratus. Next base: position 39,259 of record CAEFZX010008104.1, read on the forward strand.
CAGAACAACATGTTTTGGTGCATAAAATCTAGTGTTTCTTCACAGAAACTGTGAAGAAAGGAGGTGTCAGCAGCATGTTGGGGAAGGATTTCCCTCTAGGCTGGTGCACTGTACACAATACTGTAGGTGGTACCATAACATCTCATGATGTCAGTCAGGAGCTTTTAGCTTGGATGAAAGTGGGTATTTAAACAAACACCGATCACAAGCAGAATGACAAAAAGCCATCACTAAAGCCCTGATCTTGTGGAAGGATATCCAAAAAAATTTCACCTAATTCATAAGGGTTCAAGAAAATTCTACTAAATACTGAGGAAATGTACAGGTCTGAATTTGAATAAAAGTTTTTAAAAAATGTCTACTTTTTTTCGTTTTGACAAACAAAAATCATTTGTAACTCAGAGGACAAGTTAAGTCTGATTTAAGGTCAAATAATGACAAAAAAATCTTACAAATTCATTTGCAAAGAATTGGTTAATATCTAGTTCAAATACGTGGGATTCTGGGACTGAGGATTCCTCCCAGTGGAATCCACTTCAGCAGACTCCTTCCCATGTGGAGGAACTCCTGTACCTTATGGTAAAAGACCAGGGAGAGAGCTGGTTTCCAGGGTAATACTGGGGTTAGTACACATTTGTGACTTTAGGCCACAAGTCAAGAAGAAAAAAGTGATTCAGCATCTGTGGGAATCCTCGTTTTACTGCACAGACTCCGACTTCAGAAGAAACCAAGACATGAGATCACTTTCCCCTCACACACACCTCATTTTCTTTACCTCACATTCCAGATTGATTTAGTGTCTGGAAATGGTGGGTAGACTGTATGAAGAGAAGGAGTGGAGCCAGAGAGTAACCTGCTATGGACCACAGCTGCAGTTCACCTCCAAAACATCTGGTGGCAGCAGTGAAATATGATTAGAGAGCATAAATTTATGAATACAGTCATACATTTTTTCACCTTAAGAAAATATATTTCGTCTACAGTAAATTAATCTAATTTTCCTTTGGAATCAATACAGTATTTTTGAATTGCATTTGAATTAAATTTGGAAAATACTGATGCTGTGCTCTGAACTCCGACGCCGCTCAGTGGTTCGCCACTCCTGAGTGAGCAACGGGCAATTTCTAGCTCCACCACTGGTGAAGAGGACAGGTCCTACTGTTATGCACATTAACTTTAAAAGTAGAACTCAACAAACTTCAGCAAAGTGCTGAAAACACAACCAGGTGGTGTGAGGAAGCTGTTACTGGTGACGTTGGATCACCCAAAACTGGCCTGTAGATGGAGGTATAAACTGCATGTGTTGTGTTCATGATCTAGCAAATCTTGCAGGAAATTGATCCAAAAATAAATATTATCTGAAAAAATTATCATTATTCATTAAAATGTGAATTTATCATACTTTAGTTAAAGCAATGCATTCTTTGATAACTACGGAATCTCAGCTGGACTGCTTGAACTGACCTCTGTGGTTCAGTTCTGAATCATTTTGGGACAGTTTCAATGCACTGCATTCACAGTACTGCTTCTCATCCTAGCATTAATCAGCTTTACAATTAAGGCTCCAAACAATTATTAACTAACACGCAGTGCACTGAGAGACGCTGAGGTTAAATCCAGTAGTCGTGAGGCAGCGAGGTGGCAAAATGTGATGTAATGTTTGCGTGTCCTCACTGCAGCCTCACGTCCCCAATGCTGCACGGAGTCTGCAGATCTTCATCCGCAGGAGGAATCACCTCCACGTTGTAGCTAACCTTCTTGGACTGGAGGATGCTGTAGCTGTTGTCAAAACACAGCACATCTGCAAGGGACGAGGGATGCGGTTAGCAACAGCTAGCAGAGAATACAGACACATTTGTCACACATTGACCACTCAAAACTCCAAACACCAGAACCACGTTCACCCATTCACACTTACATACATACGCAGAGATGCATACATTTTGACCAATTTTCTTGACAAAGATTCAGATAAACCTGAGGAAAACAAGCGATTACTCACAGACTCCCGGCTCTGAGCAGGTGAGGCAGCTGTCTTCTGGGACCAGGTGAGCGTTGTATCGCTCGCTAGGAAGAACCTGCATCATCTCAGCTACCTTCTGTTTCTTGCTGTCCTTGGTGCGGCGGTACACTCCAAACCCGATGTCTGCTCCATCGCTGGCAAACTGCCACCTAGCAGGGAATAGAACTGCTTCTTATTCTACTGATACATTTGTTTTTTAAAACACATTTCCTACATGTACTAAAACATAACTGACACGTGTTGCTGATACTGATATCTGCATTGGTCCCAATATTGAAAAATATTCTAGATCTGGTATCTAGAATACCAGATGAGGTGCCTGATCCATAAGGGCAGATCTATTCAGTCTGTTTCTATGCTTTGTTCTCTGAGCGACCTCTTTATTTTACATTATATTTAGAATTCCTAATTGCACTTTCTGAACCATTTGAAAGAAGGTTTGTTGCAGTTTAAGTTTTACATATTTGACCAAGGAAGTTGTTGTTGTGTCTGTCAGTTTCTTAATTTATTTTCCATTGGCTGTTCTATTCCTTATTGCTATGACTGAACAAATTACATTTGTTTATATACATGTTTGATCAAACCTGTGAAGCTATTGGTGTGTTTACGTGTGCTTTATTGGCCTAGAGTTATCACATAAGTTTGTAATTCAGTGCATTTATGTTTCTTTTTCTCTATTGTATCTGTAACACTAAACTACAGATGTCTGTATTGGAAGTGAAAAAAGTGGGTCAGAAATTAATTAAAGAGATAGTCATGTTTATGTATGTAAACTTCTAAATTTGGGGGGGAAAAACTCTCATTATTGAGGGATTTAGCAAATAGAAATAATTTTAATAAGTCGAACAGAGTCTAAAAAGGAAAAATTTTAGTCTCATTTAATTTTAGAGCTAGAAAAAAGACACGTTAATGAGACGGAGATGGTGGAGACAGTGAAGCTGCAAGGACTGAAGATACTGAAGCTCAAAAGTTTTAATTAAGAATACATAATGTAATGCAGTATTAAGGGAAGGCTCTTTGCATCTGTTAGGTTTTGTATTTTTTTTCTAAAATAAACAAGAATCCATCAATAACTACAAAGTTCTTAATACACATTTTTCCCAAATTTTTGTTGCCATCAAAAAGAGTTGTTTCTCTAAACGCGTGTTATTCCTCAGTGTGTTTCAGACCAGATTTCTGCACCTGCTGTCATACCTGAGGAGGCTGCTGGGGGCAGCGACGTCGTACTCCAGCTGCAAGCTTGATCCGCGGCTGATGGTGACGCTACTGTCGTACTGAACCTTCAGCGACTCCTGCACGTAGTAAGACTTGGGAACGTTCCCGCCGTAGTTGATCTAGAAGAGCAACGGATAAAATCATTTCAGTCAGAACCTTCCAAACAAACTGGACCTTGTTTAAGGGTTTCTCTCCTCACCATGGTTGTGCAGCGAGGGTCTCCGTCGGGGTCGGTCAGGGTTCCTCCGTACACCACAGGAAGCTGGTCCGGGTCGATGTGCTTGCGCAGCACTTCCTGCCAGTTACCTGCAAACAGCCAAGTAATTAGGAGAACAAATCAATAAAACCTTAGGAATGCAGGAAACAAATCATTTGGACATAATTTGTAACATATTCAAATTATTATTTATTATTATTTGTAACATAATTACAAGTTATGTTACAAATAATAAAGTTTTATTGCAACCTTATTCTCATTTAATTATGACTTAACTCTTGTTTTATTACAACAATGCTCATATTGTTACGAGTTTATTCTGGTAATTTGACTTTAATCTCGCATTGTTATGACTTTTTTCATCATTTTATTACAACTTTGCTCTTGCATTATTATGACTTTATTGACATTTTATTATGATTTGATGCTTGTATTATTATGATTGTATTCTTGTAATATTATGACTTTATTTTCAAAATAATAAAAAATTCTTAGCCTAATATTCCGTCATAGGTTTCCCCGTGTTTGCGTTATAGTCCTGTGGTAATCTTATAATTAGAGTCCAATGTCTTAAATAAAAGATTATTTATATATCACTATTATTATTATTTATTGCAGAATTGCTATTAATTCTGTAATAAAAAGCAGAAACCAATGTAATTTAATACAAGGAGCAATAAAAGTTAGCATTAAACAGTGCAATGTCAGAGATGTTATAGTTTGAGGAGATATGAAGGAGAGTCATCTTACTTCCTAAAACCATGATTTTCCGTCGCGTTTCCTCACACAGGAAGTGTTTGATCAGGTTGTAGGCCATCGGAAACATTTTAGGAGCTGCAGCAAAAATAATAAAATAAAGAAATTTTTCAACTTCAACTTAAAAAAACACAACTTGGACGACAGCGAGACCATGTCACAAATCAGCTGAGGTACCTTTAATGAGAAGCACCCTCTTTAGCCCCTCAGGGTAGTTGTCTTCATACATAGTGAGGATCTGCAGGAGATAAAGAGCAGCTTAGACACAGATTAAGGCTTTAAGACACAGCGTGTGATGAATGTAAGAGCGAGCGACAAACCTCTCCGTAAGTCTCAATAGCGGGTTTCCAAATGTGCTTCAGTCCAAGTCCTTCGCAGTCATAAATCAGAGTGATGGACTCTATGTTCTTCTCCAGCTGAGACGGACAGAGAGGACATGTTAGAGAAAGAGACGAGGAGAGGAAATATGAGGGGAAGACAATGGAAACAGAGGAAGGGAAAAAGTTTGAACCTGGAAGGGAGGTGAATAAAATGGAGGAAAAAAAGTGAGTCTAGATCAACCTTTCTCAACCTGCGGTCTCTAGATGCCTCCTAGTGGTCCGCAATGTACTGCATTTAAACGACCGTTATTTGCCGTGATGTGAGCTCAAAGTGTGACACGTAGTTACCTTACCAAAGGATTGTGTTTAAAAATAATAATGGATAAATAGTTTAAGACTGAATCACTCAAATGAAAAGCTGAAGATATTGGTAGAAAGAAAACAACACCAGGACTATATGATCAGAGCAATTCATGTCTGCAGGGATATTTTTCAGTTTCTCAGGGTGAGTTGCAGAACTTTTGTTTTTAGAATACCATTATGATACGTAGCAGGCCACCGGCATACACACCGGCACCTGGATGTGATATGACTGTGACGAGGCGGTGAGCAGCGCTGCGCCCCACGCAGACTAACTGCACCTAAAATAAAATCATTATTTACGTCGAGCTGAGAGAAAACAAAGCTTAGAATCAACATTTTCAGAATCTGTAAACTCAAAATGCCTCAGTAGGCATTTGAGTTTACAAAAGGCCTATGTGTCTTGGCCAATCACATTTACAAAACAAGAATTGCAGTTCTCATTAGGATGAACGAAGATCTCTTAAGTGCATTAAGAGATTAATATTTTCATTTCAGGTTGCATATATTAAAATGTTGTGGGGGCAATTTCAAGTTCTATGCTGTGACGTGAGCTCAAAGTGCAACACGTACATTTATAAAACGTTTGTGAAAAACAGTTTTAGGAGAAGCAAACATTTTTGTGTTTCTCCCAAAAAAGGAAGAGACAAGGGGAAGAGAACAGAAACAGATAAAGGGAAAAACAAAGTTTGAAGGTAAAAAAATGTGGTAAAAAAGGAGGGAAAAAGTGAGTCTAGGTTTAGACGTGAGAGGAGAGCTTGTCCCGGACCTTCTCAGACTGCCTCCGACACTCCCGTTGCAGCATCTCGATGTGCCTGATCTTCGTCTTCAGGAAGTCCTGTTTGGTCGCTGACAGCAGCAGGCCTTTGGGGTCCAAAGGGCCGATCACGTCGTACCAGATGGGACTCCCCTCTCGGTCATAGCCGCACATCCCACCAGATACATACTTCTCAATCACCTTGAGAAGGACAAGCGTGAGCGTCATCAAAGACAAGGCAACGGAGTGGCGGGCATCACGTCTCAGACGCCTGAGAAGACAAGGGGAGGGGGAGCAAATTACCTCTGGAGGCTTCCAGTCAGTTATGATGGTGTCCACTTTAATCTGCTTCCTGAACTCCACATGCTGTAAGAAGAGGAAAAGGAAGCAGAAGAAGAAAAAGAGTCTCACAAAAACCAGGAAGTTTTAGTGACGAAAAACTTTAAGGAATTTGGTTTGTTATTAATCTTCTTAAAATCGTTTCAGTCTCTGTGCAAAGATGACAAATAAAGCTGAATTCTTTGAAAGTAAGGTTTTTGTTCCTTATAATTACAACCTTTAATTTATTTGAATTGTCTTACGTAATAAATCAACACAGGATGCATGCATTTTAATAATCTCAAAAGTGTGGTGTACATGTTTATTTCTCTCTTTCAACTCTGATATCCCTAATTTAAATCCAGCACAACCAAATTCAGTTCAGAAATTCTTTCTTAATCCCAGAGAGTAATTAAATGTCAAAGTACACAATTTTCTTCAAAGACTTATTACAGATGATGGTGGCTGTAAAGTATCTCCTGCAGCGGTCACTATCACAGCATATCTGAGAAACCCTCTGACTGAAAACCCTCTGTTGTTGTACAACAGTTTCATAAAGAGGATGGTCAGGGTTGTTGAGACTTATCTGGATTTTATGGACAATCCAGAAAGCTATGAACTGTCCATGTCCACCGTCATCTCCAGACGTTCCACAGAACAGAACCAGGATTCTTTATCAGGTTGTTGAGCTTCTTTGGCTCTGATGCTGCTGCCTCAACCAATGTTGGCAGAAGAGATTATAATCTCCACTGCAGATTTATACATGCTCAGATGTCAAAAGATCACTAATGGAGGCCAAAGACAAAAAACATTTGAGAAATTCCTGTTCAATTATTAACAATGCTATATATTATATAACCTCCTGGTGCAGTCTGTAGGTAAAAATCAATAAAGTCAAAAGCAACAGATGTTACATGAATGTAACAACAGTGTAGGAAAAATGTAAAGACTTGAGCTGAGTCTGAGGTGCAAAGCAGAGACTTCACAAACATCTCACCTTCCTGATCATGTTCTCTGATTTCTGAAGATTGAAGTTACGAGCTGGGAAGAGAGAAACAGAAGAGAGAGCGTCCATGTGAAATCATGAATGTTTTATTTCAGTCAGTGCAGAACACATGCAGTTATTCTCCTCTGGTTTGGGAATTATGTCTCCACACTGGCACCATTGTGAAGGACATAGTGGTGTCAGGAAATATTCCCTGATATTTCACGCTGATGACCTTTTTGAGACATATTGTTTGGTTTGATTTATTAACAGCAAGAAAAATAGGATTTATAGGACAAGTTGGGAATAAATAACTTAATTATATCTTCAGGGGAGAAGGAGAAAGTCTCCAAATTTGATAAAAGGAATAAAATAAAATTCAGGTGTTTCTGGAATATTGTTTAGTAAACAGGAGATTCTGGGTTCAAATCCCAACAGTGCCTCCAAATTGTGTAAATTATCTCCATTTAGGTTCTTAATGTAGGAGGTTCAAAAGAGTCAGTGAGTTGAATTCATAAATTCCATTTATTAAGACCAAAATAGCGCTGGTCCACTGTCATGCTTTCCTTGTGGTCTAACACAGCAAAATGTCCCCTAACAACAGTTTCTGATTCCTTTTGGGCCTTTATCTAAGCTACGCCCTAAAGAGATATGTGCTGCTTATTTAGGAACTTTTTCAGTATATTCAATAACCTTCTGAGGACCAATGCGCCTTATGGGGGCCAAAGCCTGACCGTATATGGTTGAGCACACTTCTTAGGGATAAAGGTTATGTTTAAAGGTATGGTGTAAATTAAGTTTTGGTTAAGGTTTAAGTTAGGAATGTACAGGTACTGGTGTGAGGGTAAGAGCAGTTACTCGAGTGAATAGAAGCCAGTACTAAGTCCTAAATATGGGTAAAAATACAAACATGAACCTTTTCTCTGGCTACCAAGACTAGTGGAGCCTGCTCCGATGGCAGATCTTGTGCTAAAGTCCACTTCCTGCTGCATGCAGTTGAGTGCATGTGTGTCTGTGTTCTTGTATTTGTATATTGTAAGGACGATGTTGCTACACATACGTTATGAGGACCTACTGCTCCATGAGGAGAAGAACTGTTTTGGAGTTAAGGGTTAGGTTTAGGACTAAGGTGTGAATTGAGTTTAGGGTTAGCTATGGTCAGGTGACGGTTAAGGGTCAGGGTTAGGCTATAGAAATGAATGGAAGTCAATACAAAGACCTTGTAAAAGTAGAGAGACATAACTTGTGTTTGTGTATGAAAATGTGTGGGCCAGTGATTTCAACCAATCACTGCTTTTTCCATATCTGCACACCGACATTGGCCGATCTGTCCACACCCTCTAGGAAAAACCTGTGGCCCAGGATTGTTTTCAACACAGGCTCACTCTCTGGAGCAAAAATCATTTAAATGTATGTTTGAGGCCTATCACTTGAAGCAGAGCAAGATATCTCTTTAATATCTGTGTTTTATGCTCACTCCAAAACAAGCACAGGAGAAATGGCATTAAATTAATCCAAAGTAAGGAATGTTTATTTACTTTCTAAATAAAACTAATATTTTTAGCTTTATTTAATGCTAAAAAATAAAGCATTATATAATGCTTTATTATTATTTAATAATAATAAATTATTACAGTGGATCCAAATCCACTGTTTGGATTCCAAATCCAAACAGTGTGATGGATTTGGAATGGATATTTTTGGGGACACAAAATGAAGCTTCTGGATGGTGGGAAGAGAATAACCTCACCTTTCAGGAACAGAGACGTTCACATCAGTTGCTGTTTCCAAAATGACAACAGTGAAATTACTGCAGAGGAGGTTAGGTGCTTTTCATTCTAAGTATTGTTTTTATATTTCGCACATAGAAAAATGCATATGCAGTGTCTTCTGAGCAGTGCCTTTGACACAGTTTCAAACTGTCAGCTTTTTTTAAGCAGGCAGAGAAACTGGTCAAAGTCAACAGGCGGTGCACACACACCCACCCACGCACACACACATACACACATGTTTGCACAGCTATCTTTGCGGAGACTTTCAATTGACTTCCATTCATTTCTACAGCCTAAACCTTACACTTACCCTTACCCTAACCCTAACCATTACACACCTAACCCTAACCAAAACTCAATTCACACCTTAGTCCTAAATCTGACCCCTGACCCAAAAACAGCGTTTCCCCTTGTGGGGACCAGGCTTTGGTCCCCACAGCATAGTATATGTCAGGAAAATGGTCCCCACAAGGTATTAGAAACAAATGGTAATCGGTCTCAGCCTGCTGACTGTGGACCATTAACCAAACAGACCACAGCTTCTAAAAGCTTCTGACAGAAACATAAAATTAAAGTAGCAGAGCTACTGAAACATAATTTTATTGACTTACTGTTTCTATCAGTTTTGACCTTTTTTCAGGAAGAGAACAACTGGAGCTGATTGAGAAAACAGATTTCCTTCAAATTACCACATGAACTCTTTGCTGCCAAAATACCATTAATGAGACATTCACCAAAAATACATATGCTGAATGTTGTAATCAGAAGTTTTCATTCAGTCATGGTAGACCTGAATATCATTTTAATTTCGGGTTTTAAAAGATACACAGCTTCTAGAAACTTCTGTAATTTTTGAAAAGAAGTATTAGATGAACAAGACTGCATTAGATTTAAATTTCTCTAACAGAGACACGATCAAAATATTACATGATGCATTAAATATAATAAGAAAATCAGAAATACATTTCTGAAATGCTTGTCAAGTGTGAACCATGCAGACCTCTCAGGTTGTCAGAGACCTACTAACTGAACTAAACAAGATCAAGCAGTATCTAGTTTCTATGCTCCTCAGCTCTGGAACAAACTCCCTGAAAACCTGAGATGTGCACAAACAGACAGGTCCTTTTAATCAGAACTGAAAACAGTTTTGTTTACACAAGTTTTTGAACAAAGAACCAGATTAATGAACTGTTTGTCCAACTACAAAAAGTGCAAAACTATTTAGATACTCTACAAATGTTAAAAAATAAAATTAAATTTCACAATTTGCAGTGATTAAAATCCCACGTTTAAAAGGTTGTTAAAAATAATGTATAAAACTAATGTATAATAATAAAGTAATAACGACTCATTTTGTTCATTTAATCCAATTGTTGCGTCACTCGCTGCAATCCAGGGGCACCGTATGGGGGGGAAAGTTAGGACAATTCTAAGGGCCCCTGACCGACAGGGGGCCCCCACAATTCTGTTTTGTTTTTTTGTTCACAGAAATAAATAAAAAAATGTGGCCCTGTCAATTACAAAATGAATCATATTGTGTTTTCTAAAATTGATTTTAGCAGTAAAAATCAAATGTTACCCCCCTCCCAGACCAACATCCCCCTGGATCTGTCATTGGTTGGAAGTGGAAAATCGACATAATTAATAGAAATAAAGGCTTAAAAACATCAGTATGATCCTAAATAATCTAAGTAATGGTTTAGTGAACTAAACTTGTGAAATAAATAATTTTCAATATGACTTTATGTAAGGTACAATGCAGAAAGAGATACTTATGAACTGACAATCTTGTGTGAAAATACCAGTAAAAATACTGAAATATTCAAACACTGAATATTGGTGTGAAAAGGAAAAGAAGACTAACAATCTCCTTCAGCCCACAGGTGTAGATACTGCAGCCTCTAGCTCTGGTATTTTTCCCCCAGACCTCCAGAGAAATTGGATACGGTGTCACTTTTCTTTTTTTCTCCTTTATTTAACCAGGTAAACCCTGTTGAGATCTAGATCTCATTTTCAAGAGGGACCTGGGCAGAAGTCTGCAATACACAGCAACCTGGTTACAAAATAAAACCAATTAATACATAGGAACAGGTCTGATTGTCGGCCTCTGCCTTTGTTTGGTTTGAGTCAGAGGAAACTGACCTCTCGTGTTTTCCTTTCAGAAGGTGTGAGCTGAGTTACGAAGAGGTCAAACACAAGAAGCGGCGGATATGAGTAAGTGTACCACGATGACAACCGTTGGCAACAAAGAATACCCAAAATATTAAAGTTGATCCTTGAATCTATTTTCCAAACATGATTTTAGTGAAGCACCAATCATGTTTGTCTTGAAGCTGCTGCTTTTTGGCCACTGAATATTTTTGAGAGTCCCTCAATATTGACCTTTGAGTGGCCAGTATGGCTAGAAAAGAACTAAATCTATGAAGTCCACATACCTCATGAGCCTGTGTTAATTTTTACTGTAAAACCTTCAACTGCAGCACAACACTGGCAGCAATTTTATTCCAAAATGCTGCTGGAACTATATAAATACATTTAAAACTGTATTAACAAACTGAACTGCACCTTATTTTATGATCTATCAGTTCAACCAAAGAGCAACGTAGGTCGACTTATCCTTGATCAGCTGCAAACGGAGACCAACAGGTCAAACTGTGTTCCCTAAATTTTTAATTTTGTCCAGAAAGCACTAAACAGGTGAACCTGGAAGTCTTGAGACTCACCTCGGAGCCAACGGAGGAGGTAGTGGTCATGCTGAGCCGGCAGGCTGGGGAGGACATCTTGAATCCGCTCCCGAAACTGAAAGCAAAGCCAAGGCACAATTCTTTGTCACAAAGAGTTAAAAAGAAGGAAAAGCAGCTTAAGTAAACCCTAGTGGGCTGCCGGTGTAAATCGACTCATTATTACTTCAAACAAACACTTGATGTTTGTGCTACCAGCAGTGGCGCAGCAGGTTATTAGCTACAGGGGCTGATTAGTTTTCAAGCAGGACGGTTTGGAACCGTCATTTAAAAGCTGATTTTTGTATTTCCTCAAAAATCAGGAAATGCATGATGATGTTTCAGGTCATCAGGTTATCCTTCTCTGATGATCCGAAACATTTTATGGACTTTTTAACACCCTTCCAGTCCCTATTAGGTCTCTGTTTGTAGCTACATGGTTACAATTTGCACAGTAAAAGTTGCTATTTCTGCTCATTTTTAAAAAAGAGAGTCATTATTTGTCGTGCTAAATCCATTTTTGCTTCACTAAAATTTAGTGGATAAACCTAAATACACACGTTTTCAAATCCAAGCTCAATCTGCTTTTAGTTTTTGAGTTCAAATAAAAGCAAATGGTCATTATTGACCATTACAAAAACATGAAGATATTTAAAAGAAGCTATTAATGTAGTACATATTTTCACAGATTAAAACCAAAAAGCTTTGGAGAACAAACAGCTCTGACCCATAAGGAGGAACTTTGCACAACCTGTGATAAAGATTGTTCAGAAAAACAAATGCAGTTTCAAGAAACTACGTTTGGTTGTGGGTTTATAAGTTTTAACACAGAGAATTAGCACATAAAGTCAAAGTTTTCACTGGGAGAGTATCTGAAGTTAGATCAGTGCAACCAAAGTCATTTACAAAAAACCTCCCAGAATTTCCAGCAGATAATCCAGATTGGGGAATCATGTCTGACCTCAGTGAGGGTCTGAGCCTGCTTGGGGCTCAGGTCTCCGACTCGTCCGCTCATGTCTCGGCTGAAGCGTCGCTCCGACGGCCCAGCTGCTGCTGTCTGTGAATGAGAGCTGCAGGAGGTAAAAGCAGGTCGACGGGTGAAAATGCCACGCCTCCACTCACTTTCTCTCAGTTGTGCTCACAAAGGAAGGTGGACTTTCACCCAGCTCCCACTGGTTACCTGCTGAAACCTTCAGGAGAGCTGAAAAAAACAAACAAACAAAACAAAAAAACTAAACCGTATTTGATTCTTTTATAAAATATTAGGCTAATTTTGATTAACTAATCCGTTGTAAGTAGTGGTTTTCTTCTGGTTATATGCATAAACAGAAGAGCATGTACTGGTTATGCTTGTCACCATCGATCAAAGTCAACGGATTACATAAATACGGTTGGGTAACAAGTATTTGCAATCTGCTGTTACTTACATAATCAATAAAAAAAAAGAAAGGATTTTAGGAATGTTCAGTTTATTTATATAGCAAATGCCATCTAAAGGCACCTTGCAAAAAAAAAAAAAAAAAAAAAAAAAAAAATTTTAATTAAAAAAAAAATTAAATCCAGGTGTAACCAGTTAAAAAAAAGGAGGTTTTAAATGAAAACCCCCAGGTTGCATTCAGGTTCACTGCAGAACCTGGCGAAAGAATTTCTAACCTCATCTTATTTCACTGCAACCACAAATCTAAATGCATTTGATTTGAATTTGTGAGACAAACATGAAGCAGTGCAGAATTATGATGATGGAAAGCTTTTTTTTTTTCCTTCTTTTTTTTTTTTTAAACCATTGTTTTACAGGGGGAAAAAATGTGGAAAGTGTGGGATGTATTGTATTCATGTCCCCTGAGTAAATGCAGTCATGCAGTCATCTTTCACTGAAATAACAGAGTTTGTGCAGCAGGTTGGCACATCTCCACACTTCTTCTTCCCAATAAGAGCTGACTTTACAGAAAGCATCTGGAAACCGCAGTTTTCAAAGTCATGCCACAGATTCTTAGTCGGATTCAGATTTGGACTTTGACTAGGCCATTCTACCAAACTAACATGCTTTGACCTATACTGCTCTTTTGCAGCTCTGGCTGTACAGTCGCCCTGCCCTGTCCCAGTCTGAAACCATTAGCAGCCTCCAACAGATTTTCCTCACTGCAAAAACTCAAAATCTTATCAGTGTTGAGTTTTTTCTTGTCTGGTTTCTGTTGCGAATATGTTATATATTCAAAATAAGACTAAACTAACAAGTAAGTGTTCAGCAAGATATAAGAGCTTGTTTTGAGTCAATAATTTCTTAATATTGATGAAAGATTCTAGTTGATTATTTCACCTATAACAGGGGAAAAATGTGCTGTTAAAAATAAATTTATCTGCTAATGGAACCAGAGATTTTTTATCAATATTAAGGAATTATTGACTTAAAACGAGCTGCTATACGTTGTTAGTTTCTGTCTTATTTCAAGTGTACCAAGATATTTCTACTAGAAATTAGACAAAAAGAAAACCAATAGGTAAACTTTGGTGCTTTTATTGAGCTCCATCCAACTTGACCAGTTTTTCCTTCTTCTGAAGGACAGCATGATGCTGCCACCACCACATCAGACTAATGCCATTTTTCCACTGCACAAAATGTTTGACATGAAGGCCAAAAAGTTCTAGTTTGGTTCTGATCAGATCAGTGCTGGGTCGACTTTACAGCTTCAGTACGGAGCTTTTATAAAAATAATAAAAACAACAAAAAGAAAAAACAGTTCTTAATAAAAGTTACACGCTGCAGATTTAAAGTCTGGCTTTAAGACAGAATTTCTTCTGGCTTTCTTTTAGCTTCTAGTCCATAAAAGTCAGATTTATGAGGTCTACAACTCATTTTCAGCAGATCAGTGAATTCTGGCGTGTCAAAGTAAAGGTCTGAAAACCAGTCTTCTTTTTTTCCACTTCATAATTTTGCACTCATTTGTGTTGGTCTCTTTAATATTTACAGCTCGAACATTCTGTATGAAAGCTACAGGAATAAATTATTACTTCTAGTTAAAAAAGAAAAATAATCCAGTATCGGTGAAAATGATTGAATGCAGAAATAACCAAAAGATCTTAAAATTTCTAAAATAAAATGAGTTAGTCTTTATTTCTCCCTACCAGTCGGGTTTAGTTTAAAGAAAAAAACAAAAACAAAACAGAAGCACATTACAGACATTTTTTTTTCACAAAAGTAATTTTATTATTTAAATACACAAGCTATTTAGACCCACCAAAATAAAGCTGGTGTCATGAATAAATACATGATTTACAAGAAATCACAATCAGAGAGCCTAGGAAGTCTTTCTCATCCTGACATAACGCAGCTGTTCCAGTCAACAGAGGAAGAACCAATTCATCATGACAGTATTTCCCAGCTCCCCTTGCTGGAGAACAGGGGGAAACGGACATCTTTGACCGGGAGTTCAGCGCTGAAACAGACGTGTACTTTGGAAAGGATCGATACAAGTCAAACTCCACCGGTTTGACGTCAGATAATTTACGTCATGCATCACCTAAGATAAAAAAAATAAATAAAAAAATTACTTTGTCCACGATAATGGATGAAACTGTATGAAATTATGATGTGACAAATAAATCCAAAAGAATAACTTGACTTTAAAGTAAATGAAAGCAGAGATTTACTTAAGAGCAGAACCACGACTCTAAATTCTGAAGAAATGATGTTTATTAAATTTTCTGCTGCTGTCAGCACTCACTCTGTGTGCGGGCGGATATTTTGTTGGACCAGATCCGAATGCATCAGCACTACTTGAGTTTTATTTTTCTTCATTCTTTATTTTGCATTTCTACAGCTAAAAGATCTAAAATGTTAGATGTTAAAGTTAAAACAAGTGAAGTTTAGTGTCCATCCAGCAGTTCCTGTCACACATCCACCTGTCATTAGCTGAAGATCGAACGTTGTGGGGGCGAAAAATTCAGCTCTGAATCATCTGAAGAAATCCTAACTAGAAAAAAAAACATGCAAAGCTTTACAGGTCAGTTAAATGCTGATTTTTATCAATTAAAAATATATATTCTTCATCTCCCCCCCTGTTTTATTAATCACCTACCGACACAAAACAGCAAATAGCCCAAGTCATGCACACACTAACCCGAAGCACGAAACTCCCCTGGCTCTGTTTGCTGACGGTTAAACTACAACCTGCAGAGGGAGGGTCAAGGCTGCAGATTTAAAACATTCACGTTGAACTAGATTTGCTTTTTTTTTTTTACCTCACATTAGCTCCAAACATCTTAAATATGCTGGATTTGTTTTTAATCAGTTATACCAAAAATATCTCTGCAATATTAAAAAAAATTAATTTTTTTTCTCTTTCTATACATATATAATCTCTACACATTTTTTTATACATATGGATGAGAAGAAGTCAAACACTGATTTTTATCCTAAACTAGAAAAATAGATGAGCCCACAAAGCTACTCTCTGCCATCAGGGTCTTACTGGACGCTTTCCTCTGATTGGTCAGCTTCAGTTGATCTGATTAGGCTCCACCTACTATTCCCTCTCAGCAGATATTGGAGAAAAAATTTTGTATTAGATGCATAGTTAATGAATTACAACAGATCAGCTAAGGATGCATAGATGATTAGTTTCCATATCGTCACCTGCTTAAAATAACGGCTGGAGTTGTTTTTTGCCAAAAATGATATTTGTTTTGGTAGCAGTCAAAAAAATTGACTGCTACCATCATTATTTTAGGAAAGTGACAATATGACTGGAGGCGAACAGAGACATTGATGTTGGTGTGAAACACTAACGTCGGATCTTTTTCCAAACAGTGAACGCGCCTTACCAAAGCCTAAGTGTTACAGAGTAACAGCAACACTCTTCAGTGTGGAAGTTGTGCCTATGGTGCAGTGTCAAGGAGTACAGAGACATCAAAAATGTTTAGAAATAACACAAAGAAACGTCTGTTGGTTCAGGCTGTGAGAAAGGGAACGCTTTGTTTTAGAAAGGTAACAGGAAGGCTGAGCATATTACAGCGAAGATTTATGGTTTTATCATATTCAAAACCATACCGTCTGTTCTGAGGAATACAGAGTCTGGGAAATGTTGCTAATCTTTTAGGATTCTTAAAATAAAATCTACATGCTCTAAAGAATACACACAGACCTGCCAGAGCTGGTAATGAAGTCATGTTATCGATTAACTGAATTTTTGTTTTGGAATTTTTGAAAAATCTGGATTTTTTTTTTCCCACCAATGCACCAGTTATTTTTTAGATATACTTTCTGTCGATCATGATTTATTAAAGAAAAAAAAAAATCAATTAACATTGGAAATCAAATTTGGCATAAAATTAATTATTTCATTTCCAGGACCAGCTGGTTATTACTGCTAGCAAGGCTACTTGCTGATCTAAGATGAAGCAAACGCACGCTTTGTCCTTTTTCTCAAATAGTTTTACTCACTCAGTGGTGCCACATCATCTTGACTGGTAACATAAATAATTAATAACCATTCTGTAAATCTTCCTTAAAGTCCTGAATGAGAAAGTGGAATCAGCTGAAGTCGACGAAAGCTTTCCAAATCCCAGGGATCTGAAACTGGCTACAAGATACTGATTGGTGCAGGTCTACATGTGATTGGTTGCTATGGGGATGACAGGAGGAGCATTAAACAGATACATTCAAGAGCCTTGGTGTCGACTCAAAGATAAAACATTCACAGAGTGAAGATGTTGAGAAGACGGTTCTAACAATCTCAGCTTTGCCTCCTTCAAATCTCAGCTACTTGTCAATTAATCAAATGTTCCGTTTGTGAAGATTTCATTTTTCCTCTGAGAATAAACAACTACAATCAGCTTTCTTCAAATATTGAAGCCAGCGGAAACGGTTTATAAGAGGAATGTTGCTGAGACTCGACACTCCTATTTTAGAAGAATAAAAATCATAAAAGATGAATATATAAGTTTAATCTGATGTCTTAGCCTACCTGAATCCCATTATTCTCCCATAATATCCAGTCTGGTTGGACTTTTGGTTTGTAAAAAACCAAAAGTCTTAGGGGATATATGGTCGTGTTTTTTTTTTTTGTTGCGTTCCCTCAGAGTAAATTTGTGAAAACACCCTGATCTATTCTGTATGCAGTAACAGTGAAAAATGTCAACTTAAAACTAAAACTACCTTCAAAGAGCCTCAGTGAAAACGTGCTCATTCTTATCTCTTTGGTGCAGAAAATTAGCTTCTTGTGTTTGTTTGTGCAATATGTCTCAGTGGAGACGGGACTGCAAACAAAAACAGACATTTATTCAGACTGCCGACGTGAAAAAGACGACCAGAAAAACTGTCAAACGGCAGATATTGCCCTGTGAAAATAACTCAAAAATACACAAAATAGTTTGGATGGATTTTATCATTTTGTTCTTACAGAAAGTTTTTGCCATATTTATATAAGTAGGGATGAACATAAGTTTTGTGGTGCGTCTGCATTCACAAGAGAAATGTATAAAAACTAAAAAGATACGAACATGACTGGAAAAATCTTGCAAAAATTATTCTGTTCTAGAAAACCTTTCAGGATTTTAAGTAGCGCATCAGATACGTTATGGCGAGGGAACGCAAAGAAAAACAAATTCCTCATGTCTCCCAGGGGGCGCTGTAATTTTCCTACCCAACATTCCATGTTTTTACTAAAAAAAATACTCGGTTTGTGTTTCCAAACAAATGAATAAACTCCATAGACTAAAAGGAAAAAGTCTCCATAAGCAGAACTGAATCTGAGCTAGTAAAATGCGACTTGCGTTAAATTGTAGCGTTTCTTCCCGGTTTTGTTTTTCTGAGCATGTTGCTGTGCAAACGTGTGTTTTTTACATTTTTTGTCTTGATTTTGGTACGATTTTAATCCAAACTATGTTAATGTATTATTCTCTTTTGCGCTGAGGGGAATAAACAGTGACCCTAAACAAGTGTGTGCATGTAAAATCTGAAAAATAAATACTTTACATGAAAAAAAAACAAAAAAAAAACGACCCACAAGACAAAAAAAGTCCCAATGTGGACAGAAAGAAGTTGTGTTTCTGTGTTTCAGCAGATTCTTCATCCT
The DNA here is from genome assembly GCA_903066825.1 of Alfaro cultratus. NCBI lineage: Eukaryota > Metazoa > Chordata > Actinopteri > Cyprinodontiformes > Poeciliidae > Alfaro > Alfaro cultratus. The sequence continues at coordinate 57,775 of CAEFZX010008104.1, forward strand.
TCCAGAATGCCTTTACAAGAACATCAGCACCCGGTGGCTTTTCTGCTGTCAGTTCATTCAGTTAGCCCGTTTTATAGGATGAATACATCCAGATGATTTTTATTTTTTTTTTTTAAGAGAAGGTGTGTAGTGACATTCACAAAGGAGCTCCCAGAGAGCCAGGAAGGCAGAGCTGATCAGAGCAGAGCGGTTTGCTGCCATGTTCTTGTTTTCTGTGTTTAGTGTTTGGCGTAGCAGCTTTGGTGAAGACAGAAATCCATTTTCTATAAAGTTTGCATCCCACTAAAAATACATCCATCCTCTTGAGGGGTCTACATTTTTTTCTTTGTTTATTTATTTTTTTAATACTTTGAGTGGGTGGTGTTTCGTTTTTGTTCACTGGAAAGTGTGTGTGATGTAGAAGACCAACTCCATGTCCATGGCAGTCTGCGGTACGCTGGCACTCCCTCCGTGAATGACGGGAATCAGAGCGCTGTCCATCTCGTTCATGTAGCGCTGGGGGAGGAGCCGGCCTCCGGACCCCGCCTGGTACTCCACCTGGGTGGGCAAACGCACACAGCCATGCAAAAAAATTACCATCAATCTGAAAAGTGTGGCATGCATTTGAGGATAACCATAAACATGAAACATCCATTAATTTTTAGTGTAACTAAAGACTGGGGCTTTAGGGAGGAATAGTTTTTATTTGTAAAAAAATTTAAAAGACCGTTTTTTTATTTTCAACATCACAATTATGTCAATTTTGTGCTACGACAGGGCTTTTAAAGTGTGGGGGGGTGCCTTCCCAAAGGGGGCGCCAGAGTTCCGCGACATGAGGAGAGAAAAAACACTCAAACCAGAAAAAGAAACTGCAAACATTTATTTAATTTCACAAAGTTCCAAAAAGGATGGAGTTGTATTACCTAAACCTAATCCAAACCAACAGTACCGGGGTTTGAACCCACAACCCAAAAAAAACACAAAATCTTAAATAGTATTTTTGGCCTATTTTCTAGTGCAATTATCTTAGAACACTTGAAATAAGACAAAACTAATTTACAAGAAACTTTTCAAGAAGATATAAAAGCTTCTGTTAAGTTAGTAATTTCTTCCTAATGGAAAAAGCATTATAATATATAAAAAGACATTTTCCCATTTAATAAGTGAAATAGAACTAGTAGTTTTTTTCAATATTAAGAAATTATTTACTTAAAACAAGCTCCAATATCTGCCTGAAAAGTTACTTGTAAGTTAGTCCACTTCAAATAAGATAAAGCTAAGATATTTTCACTAGAAACGAGACCAAAAATGATTCTTGCTGCAAGGCAACAATGCTACCGACTACCTGCAGCCATTAAAATAACTCCAATGTAAATAAATGTTTTTGATCTTTAGGCATTTTTCTCATGTTAAACATTTTAGCTAAGCCCTCCAAACGCTGCGTTTCAGTTTTTACCATGTCAGCCTGAGTGGAGATGCGAAGCCAGAGCGAGTTGATGCCGCCTGCGGTCAGAACTGAGAGGTGAGGAGCCAGAGCGCTGCAGGTAGCCATGGCGATCTCCTTCTGAAACATGCTGCAAGACGACAGGACGGACGCCAGGCTGCAGTCTGGAGCCTTCAGCTGGTAGAAGACCTGCAGAGATCTGCTCATGTCACACATCTTCAGAGTTTCAGCAGCAGAAGAAACATTCTGCTGAGTAAAACGCAAAAAGAAAGAAGAAAAAAAAAAAACTCACCTCAGTGCATCTAATGGAGCGGCTGTCGGACTCAAACTCTGCATCCTGCTGCATTCTGACGCTGGGGATGCCATCCAGAGGCCTCCCATCAACCCCACTGGTTTTACTGGTCAACACAAAATAACACTAAATAAATAAAAGCCACTGGCTAAATTTATGTCACGGTAATTAAATTAGATACACAATTATACTTTTTTTTTTTTTTTTATCATTTTTTTCTCCGAAGAGTTTTTGCGGCGCTAGTGGCTCGTATTTTTTGTGATAGTAGGCTGACAGGAAGGGGGAAGGAGAGGGGGAAGACATGCGGCAAAGGTCGCCGGGACCGGGAGTCGAACCCGTGACGTCCGCGTCGAGGACTAAGGCCTCCAAACGTGGGGCGTGCTAAACCCCTGCGCCACCACAGCACGCCCCGTCACAATTATACTTTTAAAATTTAAAACTAAGTATACAAAACAATTACACTTTTAAAAGTATAATTTTCAAATTTCATTTAAACCACATATCTAGAATGATATTAATGCATTTGTGGAAATACAAAGCTTCCACAAATCCTAACTTCTGAGGAACAAACCATCATGTTCAGGCTGCAACTAATGAATATTCTGAAGACTAATCGATTAACCAGATTACGACTTACAGATTTTTTATTTAACCGCTTGAACCTTTTTCAAATTCAAAAATGCTTAATTGATCCAAAAGAAAAATGAAATAAAGCAACTTTTTAAATGCCATATTAGAAATGCATTAAAAGATACAAATAATGAACATTTATTGAACATTTTATAAAACCCAATAATGTAGAATTCCTTCAGCGAATTTGATCAGGAGAAACTAAAACTGTCACTCTAGGACTGTTGGGTGAATCATATTTCCAGACAAAGGTGTTTTTGTATTACATGTAAAATATATATTTTATACAATTTTGGCTTAATTACTGTTGTAAATATATTGCTTTTTCAGCAAATGACCCAGTTAACAATTAATCAACTACTAACTTAGTTGATGATCATTTCAAAAATCGATTCATCACAATTAATTGCATTTCCTCTTCCTGGTTTAGAGTCAAATAAATTGTCTGGATTAAAATGACTCTGAGGACAAAATTGCCCTTCAAAAAATTATCAGATTACAAATTATGGAGTTCATTTTAATTCTTCATGTTATTAATTGATTAACTGCCTGTTGGGACAGGCTTAGTAGTAAAGTTACCCAGAGTTGACGGGGGAGGTCCAGTCGACCCAGCGGACCGTGACGTTCTCTCGGACCTCTCCGCCGTCATTCTTCCCACAGGGGATGTGGAAGTCTATCTGTTCCCTCAGGGCGGAGCGCAAAGACTCCATGGTCTCCGGTGGGATCTGAACCATCAACCCATCTGAAAAACAAATTTATGTCTTACCTGTTATTTACACGCTGGCATATATACTAGAACTAAAGTCTGATTGTGAGCAACTTTTACCTTCGACGATGCTGGACTTGGCGATAAAACCCGACGAGGCTTTCAGTGCTCCGTTAAACACCACAAAGCTGGCTCCAGTCACTGTTGAAGTAAACACAAACAACCATGGAGTCACCTCATCAGATAAACGTATGGGACTTTACAAGCTGCTGCAGCACTGACAGTTTTCCAACAAAGAGTAATGAGTTTGCAGCAGCCGGACCTGTGCGAGTCTTCCCTGGCTTGCTGTTGGCTTGAGTCTGATAGTTTCCCTCTTCGTTCTGGAAACACACCAGGTGAGAGTCGGCCTCCTGGCTGAAGCTCGCGCCGATGCTTATGACGTGCTCATTGGAGGAATTCACCACCTTCTGCATCTGTAGAGCACAGAAAACATTTCTGTCTGTGGTAAACTGCTGCACACTTCAGCAGTTTAAGGGCGTTTTCACACGTGATCAACATCTTCAAACGAGCCAAACCCTTTGAGAAACCTGTTCCACCCCTCGCCTGTGGTGGCGCTGCACACAGTACCACTTAAGGAAACAACATGAAAACCACCGTCTTCAGAATACGCCAAAACTTCTTTCTTCACAAAATGTAAACAAAAATGGAGTGGGATCAGATTTTAGTGCTGCCAGGAGTTTTCTTTTGTCTTTGATAGAAATGCACATTTATTTTGGTTGTGTTTATCCAGAATCCCCCTGTGTCTGTTTCCTGATTTTGAAGTGGTCTCCGGTTCACTTATGCATTCGAACTGTACCAGAGTTCACTTCAAGAAAGACTTAGGTTCATTCCCACCAGCCCTGTTTATTCTACTTTGAACTCTAGTTTGTTTGCCTGGAAAATCTGGTTTGTTTGGGAAAGTGTGAATGCGCAATTGACAAAAAAAAAAAAAAAAAAAAGCCAACTCTTATTCACCTTTAGCTTTCTCTTTAAAGTAAAATAAAGATCTTATCATAGTCATACTCGTGCAATGAAATAATCCTGGTGTCAGTTGCACGAGTCAACCATTCTGCTAAATGTACTGTGTGTTCAAAGGCTTTGAGTACGCTAGGCTAAAAAAGACCTTAAAAGATTACTAATGAAAATCCTGCACATGTGATCACTTTAAAAAACAGGTAAGAAAAGAGCCTTGACCTTTACAGAACTGAAATTCAAAAGATATCAGACAAATTTGATACCATGCTGTAATCGGAAATGTAAAGCTTACCTCGCTAAAGCTAGCCTTGGGGATCTCGATGTAGCTGTGTCCCATCTCCATGTGGATCCTCAGGCCTTCCACCACTGGCAGGCTGTACTGGTAGTTCCTCAGGTCCTGGACGAAGACAATTAGCACATTATGACAATCTGTTCTTATATATGCGGAGCCTGTCATCATTTTTAGACATATTTTCTAAGTTCTAGCTGGAAAACATGCCTGCTAAGTGGATTTAATCATAGCAGGTGATGTGTATCTGTGTAATGAGGAAGATGTGGCCTAAGAATGTTAACGCTCTACATCAAGGTGTGAATAATTAATAGGCAGCTTCTCTTCTATAGAAAGATTTGCCAAAAAATGAGACTTAACAAAATCTGAAAAGTCAAAATTGACTAAAAGCCTCTCAGAGGGATGCAGATTCAGAACTTTACAGTCGGGTTTCAGAACATCCACAGCTACACAGTGAAAACTGGTGCACTTTGTATACAGGAAACGTAACTTAAAAAAAACAAACAAAAAAAACCCAAAACCCTTATAGTTTCTGCTGTAGGAACAACTCCAGAGCAAAACTCTACCCCAGAAAACAGCCTCATTATTGGTGGAGATTAGAGGGTGCAAAATATTTCAAACTGATTGAAAGTTCTCAGATTTTTGTGTCAGTCATGTCCTAACTTAAACTCACAACACAGCAAAGGTTCAAAGCACATGAGAAATAACCTAAGATAAAAAAAAATGTTTTGAAAAATAAAGTTTTAATAAAGTTTTGTCTTTCTGGGGTAAAAAAAACAACTTCTGGTTCACAGTCAAAACACTTGAAATTATGCAGTGTGATCTGGGTAAGAAACTAACAGGAAAATATTAAAGGTTTTTAACTTTTCAGTTGGATTACAAACATCACCTGGTTGATTTAATATTGACAGCTTTACATGGTGGGAACCACCTGCTGCTGTGGTACTTACAGCCAGTAAATTCATAATGGTGTGTCCCGTTTCTCGATACACAGAGTCCCGAAAACGAACACTTACGAGCATCGTTGGATAAACTGGAAAACATGCACACATCAACTTAGGGTTAATGATTATTAATTATTACATTTAATGAACAATAATATGACAATTTCCCAAATGTAACATTTGGAAGAAGAGCTGAACTAGCATAGTCAGCTGAGTGTGTGTGTGTGTGAACAGTATAGATATATAAACCGATCTGATATAAATACCAGAGGTCCAGATATTGAAAAAAGAAAATTCCAGATTGGGTAAGGGCGACAATGTGTCCAATCTAAAAGGGAAGATCTGTTCAGCCAAATTCTATGCTTTGTGATCTGAGAAACGTCATGTTTTATTTATTTGACATTATATTTAGAATTCATAAATGCACTTTCTGAGCCATCTGAAAGAACGTTTGTTGCAGAAGGTAAGTTTCTTAATTATTTTACACAGTCCTAACTGCACTGACTGAAAAAACAATCGGTGCATGTTTGACCAAGCTTGTGAAGTTATTGGTGCAGTAGCTGTACTGGTGCAGAGTTACCAAATAAATGTGTAACTCAGTACATTTATGTAAAATAAGAAATGTTTTAAGTCAATTCAGCACTGCTTTTATGTATTGGCTGATATTAAACCTCAGTTATCTGTATGGAAAAAAGGGAATCTGTGCTTCCCTAGTAAACAGCGGACATGCTCCCAGCTTTGTTGTACAAAAAAAAAAAAAAAAAGCAGAAGCAAATCACACACTGTCATATTCGGCTCCGAGCCGTAGCAGCAGTCTGAGCGGGAACACTTTGGCCCAGGGAACCTCCAGCTTCTGGACGAGCAGGCCGAACAGGAACGGCTGTGGAGGGAGCGTGAGGCCGTCCAGAGACTGACAGCTGGGGGAGAAGAACAGCATTCCTGCATGATCTTTGCTGTCCAGGAAGCTGCTTGTGAACGTAATGTTATCCAACTCCTCCACAAACTTCCCTGCAACAGATAATGAGGTTTGTAGCTTTTTGGAGATGCTTTTTGAATGTTCTAGTAAGGCCCCATGTGAACCGGTTACCTTTCTGGGCATCCTGGTAAACGCTGAGATAAAGTGAGAAGAGGTCTCTTGGAGGCGTTTTTTCTCCTGACAAACACTCCAACAGAAACACCAACTCTTTCTGTCCCAGAGCCTGTAGTCCATTAGAGCCAACGCACCAGCACTGCCTGCCGCCGTCTGTTTGGGAACAGCAAGGAGTGAGAAGGCAGGAGGAAGGCGCTCTGTTTCATAATGAGCAACATTCATGCCAGAAGCAAACAATTCTACTCACAGGTAACCAGTTTGACGTTTACAAGGAGGTTGGCATTCAGAACGAAAGTCAGCGGACGCGGACCTCCTTCCTCCAACAGGTGTCGGATCTGACAGGGAGCTGGACTCTCCTCCACCAAAACATCTAAGCATCAAACACAGGACGGTGTGAGCTAACGGTTCCTGAAGGTCCAGATAGAGGGTGCGTTCACACCTGCCCTGTTTAGCAGATTTAATCAAACTAGTTAGTTTGCTTAGAAAATCAAGTTTGTTTGAGGAGGTGTGAATGCGCAATCAAACTGTGATGCAGCAGAGACTTATCTCATAACACCAGACTTTATACCTCAATGTCATAGAGTTAATACAGCAAACTTAACTGTGTATAAATCACGCTAACATCTAAAAGTATCCTGTTCCCTTATGAAAGCTAGCAGGTTAACATTCTAGTAATAGCCCTCATGATAAGATGAGGGCTATTATAGCAAATTTTATATAATAGCTAAGCATAGCATACTGAATGGAGTGAGTCAATGTTCGTCAACATGACAGCGATAGCCCACATCCTATTGACAGCATTGTATCTAAACTCAGCTTATACTCTGAATTGAGTAAGACAACATGATAGTGACATTATTTTAGGTAATTTCACCACATGCTAAGATGTTTGCATAAAGTATGGAATATGTTACTGGAGTTCAACATGCTACTGTCAGCTCACATGCCAACAGTTTTTTAGCTAACATTAGCATTTCAGGTAATTTTTGCTTTATACACAGTTTGCATACTGAATGGAGTAAGTCGATGTTAGTCAACATGTCAGTTATAACCTGTATACTAGTAGTAGTAGTTAAGTTGACATTAGCATTGCAGATAATTTGATATAAAGCTAACCTTAACATACTGAATGGACTCAATGAATGTAAGTCAACATACTCATGATACCCCGAAAGCTATTGACTTCATTTTAGCTAATCTTAGTATTGTTGCTAATTTCAGCTTACACAATAATGTCTGCATACTGAATGGAGTAAGTCAAAGTTAGTCAACATGGTAGCGATAGGCCACATATTATTGACACCATTTTAGCAAAGCTTAGTATTTTAGCTGCTTTTAGCTTATACACTATTTGCAGCACACTGGCTTGCTTAACTTCTGTGATGGGTGATATTACAATAAACAGTCATTGAATTTTTGCTTTTCCATTAATTTAAATCCATAAGTCAGGATTTTGATTGGATGTGGTCTCCATGAGTCAAACAGACAAGACTAATGTAATTAGCACACTAAGTGTTCCCAAAGCTGATCATCTCCTGCTGAGAATTCTGTTCTTCCTTTTGCCATTTGTTAGGGGTTAATTTATGTAGCTCAGTGTAAATTTTATCTAACAGTGACTTTCAGTAACTGATTTCTTATTTCAAAGTCTCACACACCTTCTCCGTCATCTTCTCCGGTGGTGATGAGCAGAGGAGGCAGCTCATCCTGACTGTCTGGAAGCAGACTGGGAACCCTTGTCACTGAAGAACCAATTCCAGAAAGCAACCCGTAATCCCAGGGTCCAGACACTGGAGCTCGCACCACCGGCACGACTATAGGGGCTTCAGGGACGGATGGGGCACCACCTCCAGGGTCCAACCCAGCTGAGCCAGACTGAAATAAGAGATGATCATCCCAGGCTACAACAATATGCCTTCTTTTTTTTAAATAACATTTAAACAAGCCAAAGTTCAAAACATTTGGTTAAAAACCAAAATTAAATCAACACAAAAATGTACTATTTTGCCACATTTTTAAAAACTTTTCTTCTTTTTGCCATCAAATGTAACAAAGGATTGACCAACACAGATGCAAACAGAAGTTAGTGTGAGTCAAGTGGATATATTTCCCCTAAAGAGAATAAAATATTTAATGTTGCTGCATTTTGGATCTTCATGTTTTGTTCTCACTACATGCAGAGGAAAGCAACTTGACTCCTCAGCCTCCAGAATATTCTAGTTGCCTAAAGCAGCTTGGATTCATAAAAAAAAAAAAAAAAAAAAAAAAAAAAAAGAAAAAACAAAATTGCAATCTTATAATTTTTCCATATCTCCTGCCCTTAATACTGTTTTGAGTAAGAGAAGCTGAGAAGCTTTGTGGATGTTTGTCTTACAGGTTCCGGGTCTGGACTGAACTCCTGGGAGCTCCGGCGGCTCGTCACCGACAGCCTGGCCGTGTCTGCCACCTCCCCGTTGGGCAAGATACCGTCAGCGAACCAAACACGCTTTTGCTCACGTGGACAAGCTGATATGACAGACAGAGAAACAAGAATTTCTTCAACGTGAACATTTCAGAGAAACAAGGCAAAAATCTAACTACGGGCTATAAACAGAATCAAAGATTAGTCATCAAACGCGCATCATCATGCGTACCGTCATTGTTGGGGTGTTTGAGAACAGAGACGGGGACCATGACGGTGGGCGGGGGGGAGTTCAGCGTTCCGGCCGCACGAGCCTGCTGCAGAGGGGGAATGGTGCTGCAGTACTCAGACGGGACGTTGGGGTTCGGGCTCGGGCCCGTGGGACTCATCATCCGCTCCAGGGCTTGGGCTGAAACACAAGTAAGTTGATAGAAAAGCATGCATTTTATTAGGGGCGCACTGACAGCAGTTTTCAGGTCGATTGCCGATTACCAACTTTTAAAAAGCCTGACCTGCCGATACCAATTTTGGCCAATACTGATTTTTGTTTTGACTGAAATGTTGCCAAATATAGCAAGAAAAATGCTGAATTGATAACAGTGGAGTGACTGTTGTTAACTGCAACAGTTAGCAAACAGCTAACAACAGTTAGCTAACAGTTAACAACACTTAGCTAACAGTTAACAACACTTAGCTAACAGTTAACAACACTTAGCTAACAGTTAACAGTTAGACTGTTAGCTAACAGGGCTAACAGGCAAACCTCTCTCATGGCAGAACAGAAGAGGACAGTAGCTGATTTTTAGACCTTTGGTGAGGTAGAAAAGATCAGTGGATGAGATTGATTTCACATGTAGGTATCGGCTGATCACTGATCTCGCAAAATTAAGGAAATTATGAGTGCATCCCTAATAAAGACCTATGTCAAGTTGGGTTTAGAGGAGGTGCTGATAGCCTCCAAACATGGTACAAATGTAAAAACAATAAAAAAAAATTAAAAAAAAATCAAAGAAAGGAATTAAACTATTTTTGTAAGGTGATGACCCACTTCAGGCAAACAAATACTTCCTGCCTTTTTCTAACACTAAAACATAATTCATAAAAATGTGTTCATTCTGAGTGGCTAATGAACAATCAAGAGAAAATGTCTGTCTCCTGAAAGTGAAATAAAATCTTGATGTATTACAGCGGTAGGTAAAGTGAAGGATAAGGTAAAACCTCAGAGTAGTAATGAATATCTAGGCTGCAGCACTGACCCATTAACCTTAAACACCATGTAGAACAGGAGCGTTTTCTAGGAAAAACTGACCTCAGAAAGCTTCAGCTTCACCTTCTGAGGAAACACTGAATGTGTAACATAAATATTTAAGCCTTCCACTCCAGACAATTCTGCAAATTTATCAAACTCACTTCAGATTTAGTCTGTCGCTATGGCTACAAAAAGAAAACATTTGTGGTGCAATTGCTGGACATTGATTTGACCACAGGCATTACAACAAACCCCTCTTTTTTTTATCTTTTTCCACATTGTCATAGTTTTTCAGGTTAATAACGATCGGATCAATTAGCAGACAAGCAGGACAGAGAAGAGTCTGCATGATGGATATGTGATGAATTTAAAGCTTTATTTTAGTTTGGAAAATCATGAAACATTAGGTTGTTAGTTTGGCCTGATCACAGAACGCATCACATTCTTACAACTACACAATTCATCTGGAAAACAGACGTTTGATCCAACTGTGTGCCTGACGCTGATGAATGATAAATTGATGTTTTCTCAGTGCCTTTCGGTTACGATAGTAGAAAAATGCTGACAAAGCATTTAGCTACACAATATTGATTAAGCCTCATAAAGTTTCATCAATGATGTGTAATTGACAACAGACAAGATCACAAAATCAAAAACACAGCCACACAATAGCAACTGCAATTCAATTCGTCATATAATTGCTGCACAAATTGGAATTACAAAAACAAACATGCTTAAAAGAAACACTTTTTTCAAAAAAGTTCAGTAAAACGTTTTGGCGCTAGCAGGAGGTAGTTATTGAAATTTGTGTAATTTGCAAAACTGCAATGGAAACAATGTTTTTGCATTACACGAGTAAACAACAGCATGTTGCTACGGGCGGAAACCATGAAGAATAAAATTGACAGGAAGTGGAAGGGGGATGATGGCGCAAGCATGCTTTTTAAAGACATCGCATCTAACCAAAGCACCACAATCGCAAAATGTAGATTTTTTTTCCGACATTAGAGGAATATCGTCAAAGTTTTGAGCACATTTGAAATGGAAATTGCTTTTGAAGCATGCGTTTTACAACTTCTACGACTATTTTACATATAAAATAAATGAAAACACACAAGAAAGAAATACTTCTACTTTGACATGCAGGGTATTTATAACACTAGTTAATAGCCATCAGTGATACAGGATCCATCCTCACACATACTCCAAAAAGGCTTCTGCATGTATCTAAAGCAAAAAAGCAGAACAAAGTTCTGAGTGATCCACATCAGGCACGTGCAGAGGGAGGGGACGAAGGGGGCTTTAGCCCCTTCCCCTCCAAAGGTCTCTGCATGGCCCTGATCCACATCTTACCTCCTCACAACTCAATCAGTCCAAATCATCCCCAGCCTATTCCTCAGGCTGACCTCAGACACAACCAGCACAGCTTTTGACAAACGTCGATTTCCAGGAGTGCGCTGTTAGCATTAATAGGCTGTTAGCCGTAGGCTGCTCTGAGAGTGTGTGTGAGTGTGTGTGTGTGTGTGTGTGCGCAGCAAGCCTTTACATGTTGACGTAAGAACGGAGGAAAGGAGACCACAGCCCACTGCACCACATACAAGCTGTGAAAGTGGATCAACCTTGTTTTTTTGGGGTTTTTTAAAAAAAAATTTTTATTCAGGCAGCGTGTGAGCATCACATGTTTGCTGCGTTAAGCTGGTCCCGGACCAGTCACAAGAACACACACACCCATAAAAATGAAGGACAAAAACAGAGTCCTGCTCTAATTCTCCTTCCTCTTCTCTTCCCCTCCAACCATCACCTCCCTCCTGTCCCAGCTGCACACATGAAATATAAAAAGATTCCTTTATACTTCAGCCAAGCATTGACTTCGTTATAGTTTTACACATACAAACAATTCTTTATAGAATTGATTCAATATTTAGAAGGAAAATTTTGAATCACTTTGTATTACAAATGGAATATTTAATACCTAGGGGTCACTGACTGCAGTTTTCTGGCAGATCACAAATCTTTAAAACGCATGACCAATTTTGGCCGATAATGACTTTTTTTTGTTTGAAAAGCCGCTAAATGTAGTGACAATGTCGCAGCAGTGCACATGTTCAGACGTGACCTGGTGGGAGGGTCTGTCAGTCAGTGCAGGGGACAGTGGCTGATTTTCAGACCTTTGCAAATAGAGGATGTCGGTTTTCTGTTCAGCAGGATTTGTCTGTACTGTGTAAACAGTTTGTGTTAACTTAGGTGACCAATATTATGCTTCTTTTGCACTTTGACTACTTCTCAGGACGTTATTTGATTTGCCATTTCAAGAAGGAACCTTATTTTCTGGACTATAAGTCACACTTTCTTTTTATAGTCTGGATGGTTCTGTTTCTTACATGAATGTCTGGTATGTTTTATTTTCTGTCCGTGACGCATACTTTGATTTAATGTGTCTTATACTCCAGAGCGACTTACAGTTCGCAAAATATGGTTGTTGAAAATGTTATTTGAACTTTAAATATTAACTTTGTTAAAATCCAGTTTTTTTGAGGTTATGTGAAGAAATTTCAGCTTTTTTGTAAGACCATGTTATGCCAAAAATAAAACTAAGAAAAAAATCCCTTACTTTAAGAAAAAGGTGCTGCAAAAATCTGTCATTTTAGGACATAAAAACCACCAGTACCACAGCCAATTGAAACAACCTGAAGGGTTTAGATTGTGTAACAAACTAAGATTAAAATACAAAAGTTATATATGATAAAGATCAAGATGCAGGCATCACACATACACAGAGAGAAATATGTGGGGCTACATTAAAGTCCTTTAAAACAGTGATGTGTTTGACAATACAAAGTTCCTATCTTGTTCCTGCTGATGTGTGGAAGGGTTTGTGAAGCACTAACGCTAATTTGTTTTCTCTCCATTGTGATAGCTTAACTTCATCCACACTTTAATACAGCTCCAGTTTACTGTGAACACATAATTCTTTGTTTTCATGCTACATAAAGTTAGCGCTTTGCATCAAAAGCCATCATTTTTATTCATTAACAAGTGTTTCAGATACTCTCTGTAGGAGTTGTGAGAACCCTGAGAACTGAAGCAATCCATCCAGTTTAACTTTAACTACTCATTTAGTGTGAATTTCATTGTAAAGCTTAGAATACAATGGTTGAGTTATAGGGGACAATTCAGGAATTAATTAGATCAATAAATAAAGTGCATTTCCAAAAACAAAGTTGTACCACTCACATTAAAGCAGGCAGAGGTTTTGAAATACGCAGAGAAGCTGACTCGTGGGAAGCTAGCTAACACTGTCGACTTCTATCACAGATAAGGTTTAACCATATGCATCAACATCACAAAGCTACGAGACAAGGAGAAGAGCAAAGTGATGGAGTGAGGCCGGGATTCTAGGAACATTACATCACTACTTCAGTTTCTGCCTGTTATATGGCATGTGTTTATGGGCATAAAGGACAAAACAGAAACCTTTCTGAGAACCGTACTCAGGTATTTAGCACTGCTGCTCTGGTGTGTAAACTACCCAGAAGACACTTTTGCGAAGTTCTGACTCTCAGAAAATATGTTCACTTCCTGCTTACAATAATGCTTAAAATATTGCATTATACTTGTTGTTCCATGTATTTTTCTCTTTGCTTGAAACCAAGCAAAGAGGTTTCAAGCAAAGCAGCCAAGCAGAACCGGAAAATGGCCGATTCCTTTTCCACCTGACCAGGCCAATCAACTCAAAGGAGAAAGGGTGCCAATATGCCCAGAACACCCAACACCTCTAGTATCACACATAATCTTATCAAAATGAGAATAAGAACCAACTAATCCACTGATTTACTTCACAATATTACAAAATTATTTTAATACTGTTATTTCTATTACTACTATAATTATCGCTATTATTGTTGCTCCAGTAATTATAATAACGCTATTAGCATTATATAACTGTTAATAGAATTATATTTTTTTTACTTTACATATAATATTTACCGCTACTATAATAAGATTGTTAGATTACTATAATAACATAATTACTATATCATACAATAACATTATTATTACACTTAATAATAATATTACAATTAATTGTACTATAGTAACTATAATAAATGCTTAAAGTGGAGAGATTAAGACAAATATTATAATTACTGTAATTATAATAACACTATTATTTTTACTATGATGTTAATATAATTAATAAAATGATATATAATATTGTTATTTTCACTATGATAATACTAAAAGGACATTGTGATGATAATTATTACCATTATTATTACTGTATTATTGTGATTATTGTTATAATATTGTTACAATTACATATAAATCTATGAAAATAAAAGTTATGATGCTATTAATATTATGGTTATTGTAATTACTATTATTACTGTTAAGATTTTTACTATAATAATAATAATAATAATAATATTGTTATTCCTACTACTACTATTTTTAATTGTTTATGGCGGATTATGCACCCAGATCCACTTGCAACTAAAATGTAAACATTTCTCACTAAAAACAAATCCTGAGAATTTAATTTTTATGCTGCTATAGTCAATGAAGACCTGACGATCTGTGTGCTAAAGGCTAATCTAGGTGTGGAGAGGGGAGGGTGTTAACAACTGAACAATGAATCATCTATTCTTTGATTTTGTCACTGCAATAACGACCATGGGCAGATGAAAAGCGTCCCTCTTACCTTTGTGTATGGTATCAAAGCAGAGGACGCACACTCGAGCCTCCTTGTCGAGGTACTTCAGCTTACACTTTCTGTTGCAGCACCCAGCGCAGTACACCTGCCACAGAAAGAGAACCACAATGAAGGCAACACCGATTCACTCTAGCAGAGACAGAGAGACAAAGGCGGAATGAAAACTATTCAGAGAGCATTCTGACATGTTCGTGCGGCCCCGCGCAGCAGCAACAGCAGCAGCAGCAATAGCAGCAGGAGTAGCAGCGGCAAATCATGTCGTCTGAGCTGTAAACAATCGCATCCTGAGCGCCGGCTTCCAGTCCTGCTTTAATCGCCGTTCCTTAGAGGACTTAGCCGCTGGCTCCAGGATGCAAGGCACAGCGGAGGTCTAAAGAGGAACTGGAAAAAGAACCGCTGACTCATGCTCTTTGCCATAGGGCTATTTTTAGCTCAGAGATGTAATCTACCGTTTTAACTATTTCTGGGGCACAGACACCAGAGAACAACAAAAACAGAACAAACGATTCAGCTCACAGAAAATCAGGTTGGTTGAGAGAGCAGGAATATAAAAACAAATGGACAGAAACAAATTGATTAATTAATAAGGTTATTGATCATAATTAAGGAAGATTTAGACACAATTCATACTTTCATGTTTTGTCACTTTACCAGAAGCTTAGGTGCATTTTATTTATTTTCTGTGACAGACCAACTCAGAGAAGAATGTCTTTGATCTTTTCTTTTTTTACTAAATAAAAATCTGAAAAGTGTAATTCATATCATAAAAGACAATACGTCGTAGAACGACCTCTTGTTGCCATGACAGCTGCAAGTCTTTTGAGACACCATATATTTTCCAACATGAATATCAGCCTTCCATCTACATATTTAAGGCTGGAAGAACAGCATCTGTGCCAGTCTCAAGCCTTTTGCAACCTCTAACAAGATTTCTTTCCAGGGTTGCCAGGTATTTTGCTTCACCCTCCCATCTGACTAATTTATAATTTGTTGTTGAAGAATGATGAACCTCTGTGTTTACTTAAATGAACCAGCCAATGAATGTTATTTAATGATCAACAATGGGAAATCATAATTTCTGGTAGACAGTGACATCAAATAATGTTTATAAACTGCCTTTTAGGAGGCAGATGGCACGCCGCCGTTCAGGGTAATATTAAGGGTGTTTTCACACTTGTTAGTCTGGTAGACTTGTTTCTATTTGGGACCAAAAATGCAACATTTGCTATATTTTCAGCTGCTGTGGTTCAATTTTGCTGTTTTTCAAACCAAACTGTTTGAAAAACATGTTCACCTCCTTGGCTGTGGGGGCGCTGCATCAAGAACAAGTGAAGGAAACCACACAAAAACCTCTAAAGAAGACATGAGCGCAACTTCCTTCTTCACAAAATATAAACAAAAACAGAGCGGAGTCAGATTTTAGCAGCTGGAGGATTTTTCTTTTGATAAAAGACCATGAGCCAGTTCTCCTGCTGCAGCTAGACTCCCATGTTTGTTTTGGTTGTATTTACCCAGAATGCCCTGTGCTATAGTTTGCTTCCTGCTTTTGGATCAGTTCCCACCCCGCTTGGGATTCACAATGCATTTGAACCGTATCACAGTTCACTTCAACCGAACCCAGACCGAGATTTGCAGACGGACAAGAGTTCAATTACACATTCACATCTCCCAAAACGAACTGGACTTTCTGTTCAACCTTATTTGGTTAAATAAGGTTAAACAGGGCTGGTGTGAATTAAATCTAAAATGCACCTCCTCTGAACTATAGAGGTTTGGAAATGGGATTAGGAGCCAGACCCTGGGGACACCATCTTGGTCACATGAACAAAAACCACATAACCAACTGCCTCTAAAAAAACCACAAACATAAAGAGCAACAAGGTGGAAATAAACATCAGTTCATGATCTCAGCCAAGTTTTGCTTATCTGACTGATACGTAAAAATGACAGACAAAAGCAGATTCTGATGTTGATGGCGATTTATCATGCATCCCTATGAAAGACAACTAATAAATCTGTTTCTTTGTGAGAAAAAGAAGACTGTATGAAGGATGATTGACATATCCCACTATGTCACAGGCTTACCTTCCCACAGGCTCGACAGTGATGCCGCCTCTTGGTGAAAGTGAACCTCTGCTTGCACTTCATACAGTTAGGAGCTTCAGAGTCTGGCACCCACTCCGGCTGTCTGCTCCCCAGCTCCTCAATGCCGTCCCTCTTCCAGCTTGTTGACCTGGCAATAGCCGCTGGTTCCTCACCGGGGTAAGGAGGTGGCTCTGAGAGTTCATCAAACCCCACCGAGAAATCCTGATGGTTCTGAGAGGCGTTGCTGGAGTTGGAATCCCTGAATCTGGAGTGCTCCTCTATAGGACTTGGGCTCTCCTCGTCTTCTGGTGTTGGAGAGGCATTAAGCTCCACCCCTTCTTCTCCGGCAGGTGGAGGTCTGGTAGTTAGGCTGTGTGGCTGTTTTGGTCTTGCACCTCCATAGGAGTGTTGTTGATCGGAGTTACTTCTGTGCTGGGACAGGGAAGTGTTGCTGGTTAAAGAATAGCTGACTCCAGAGGAGTCTTCCTGGCAAGGTCTACAAGAGTCTTGTAATACTGGTGTACCAGCAGTTGTTCTGCAACTTTCTGGAGAGGCCAGTTCCTCCAGGTCTTCCCGTCCATCCTGACTGCAGCTTTGTTGACCTTTCTCAATCTGCTGTTCTTCCAGACCTTGGCCTGACTCTGAGAGACACTTTGGTTCGGTGTAATCTCCGGCACTGCTGCAGAAAGAAGTCCCCACACCCTGCTCTGCTTCGGCATGCGCCTGAAGGAAAGCGTCCAACTCTTCATCCGTGACCAGCAGCTCAGCCTGGTCGCTCTCAGGTAGATACTCAAAACCGAACTCAGGGGGACCGACCGGACTGGACTCCAAAAGGTGAGAGGTAGGGAGTTCTGCGGGAACAGTAGATTCTAGGGAGCCATGTTGGCCCTCTGGAGATGGCCTGCGCTCTGGAATCTGCTCTGAATCAGAGGGGTTGTCATCCCTAGCGGAGTCTATGGTGTCATCCTTCGGTTCCAGAGCCAACGGCGACTCCGTCTTTGCATCCTCAGACGCCACCACCCCGTCACAACTCCCTGTCGCTGCCTCCAAATCGTCTTCTGAGGTATTTGACTTCACCAGAGCGCCACATATTGACACGGCTATCGGCAGGCATGATAAGCTGACTGGTGCCCCATTTGATTCATCCATCAACCCTTCCGTTGACTCAGCTACACCTTCATCCAACATCTTATCCAATGAATGCTCTTCGTTTGATAAAGTCGCTTGTTTATTGGATTCTGTAGGATCTGTTTCATGGAGGTTCAAGGAATTCTCCACCGGTTGCTCTGAGGAGAAGAACTCTTCGCTCTCCTTCACGTCTTCATCAGCAGACTCTGCGGTTCTCGACTGTGACTCGTCAATGGGTTCTGAGCTTTTCTCCACTGCTGCGGGAAAGATAATGTCCAACAAACTGAGTGAAACAGAGTAACCGCCACTCTGCTGATGCAACTCAACTGTCCCTGCAGAAGCTTGCTCCTCCATAACGCTGTTCAAGTTGACCCCTGCCCCCACCTCTGCGACCACGGGGGTGTTGAAGTCCACAAGCAACGCCTCCTTCTCCTCCTCCATCTGCTGTTCAGCCGCGTCCAGCTCCCTGAATGCATCGTGGCTGTTGGCCCGTACCAAGATGGCCGAGCTTGCGTCGTTTACGAGGTCGCACACTGGCTTCAGAGTTCTGTCGGGGCAAGGGGGCGCCGAGCTTTTCGCAGGCCTGCGGTCCACGGAAGACAGAAGGTCGACGCCGGTTAGGGGCTGACCTCTGACCTCGCTACCGTCGGCGCCCTGGAGGTGGCTGCCAGGGCTGTCGGAACAGCTTCTTGCAGAACCATAGTGAAGAGAATTGAGGTCTGGGAGGCTTTTTGAGGCACTGGAGACCTCTGATGAGGAGTCCTGAGGGCCCAATGAGGAGAACGGGTAGACAGGGGGCTTCAGGAAAACAGGCTTGATTTCAAGTTCCTCTGCAATCCAAAAAGAAGAAAAGTTATGCAGGTAATCGTTTCTATACTAAACAGTCAAATTTTTGGAAAACCTTGTAACACTTCCAACATTTAGTTTTATACTTACTAACAGAATCAAAGACGTAGAACCAATATTTAGATTTATCGGAACAGGAATCCAGAGAAACCCCTACTAGTTTCTAAATTATGAAATACTTATTCTTATTAAACATCTGGAGTTTTATACTTTTACTTTTTTGTCTTTCCTTTGATTTGATGTTTTGTTTGTATTTCCTTCTAATTCATGTAAAGCATTTTTGAACTGCCTTGTTGTTGAAAATGTGCTCTCTAAATAAAATTACCTTACCTTCTAGCAAGTGGTACTTGTATAGTTTTTTTTTTTATTATTCAGATGTTTGCTGACATATCTACATCTTATTGCACGTAAGCAGGTCATATTGTAACTGAGTATGTTGTTCTTACTTTTATTTTTCCTACAGAAATGGTATTGATTTTGAAAAGTCGTATAATGACAGCAGGAGTTAGTGTAGGTGTGGTCTGACCTGAATTGAGCTCGAAGTCATCAAGAACTTTGTCCAGATCACAAACAGCTGCCTTGAAGAAGCTGTCCATTCTGGGCTACAACAGAGGGCCCTGGATCGCTCCGGTTCCTGTTAAAGAAGCAGGTTTCATGGCTGAATAAAGACAGTTTGAAGCCCTTTTTTTGTTTGGATTTTAGACAATTGCTCTATGGGCGCAAGGACAAAAGCACCTCAAAAATCAGTTGATAAAATATAATGAAGTCAAAACATTTTTGTAACTGACGAGAGCTTTAATTCATCTAAACACAATAAGTATGATAAGTCACATCTAAAGCTGTACAGATGCTTCAAATTGTGGCCCAGAACCCACTTCCACGAGAACCAGACTATCATTGTGCAGGGAAAAAAAAATCCATTTATTTAGCTAACCTTCAGAAATTTCTGCGAACATAAAAAATTCCTAATATTAAAGACAATGAATGTAACATTTTGTTGCATTCTAAACCTGCAATGCAGCGCATTGGTTTGTGGCTTGAGTACTGATTCTAGCTAGCTTTATTCACACAAAATTATGAACGAAAAGCTGTAGATTTAAGCCTGCATGGAGCTGTGGACTGGCAAGTTTCATTTACTTCACCATCACATCCTAATTCAAAAGCACTCAATCTCCGTGTTTAATTCAGGAGTCCATCCAAATGAAATCCTACTGCCTTAGCAGAACCATTTTCAGGGGAAGATTTCTGCCTGCTTTTGTCTGATTTGTCTCTGGTTCCTGCCATGGAAACAAAGGAAAACGTCCCCAGATACGGTGGCTGGTTCCTGAACAGGTTCCTGTATATTTAGAGTAAACGTTTCCAGTCAAAACCGTGAGCTACATCTTCGCACGGCTGTTGTGATGGGTTGGAAAAGGCCTGTGTTGTTGATGCAAAGGCCTAATAGCAATATGACCAGATCTAAATGATTTTTTTTCCTTCTCCACATATTTCACAGATGCAGCCATAAATACTAGTGTTCAGCCTGTTGCCAAATCAAAGTAGGTTTCCATTTGTAACATGGGAGTTCTAAATGCCTTACACATTTTTTATTAAAATGTCAATCTCTCCTAAAATGTTTTAGGCATTGTTTTCCCC
>CAEFZX010008105.1:0-20661 GCA_903066825.1 Alfaro cultratus
CATCCATCCACCTTCATCCATCACCTTCATCCATCACCTTCATCCATCACCTTCATCCATCCACCTTCATCCATCCATCACCTTCATCCATCACCTTCATCCATCCATCACCTTCATCCATCACCTTCATCCATCCATCACCTTCATCCATCACCTTCATCCATCCATCACCTTCATCCATCCACCTTCATCCATCCACCTTCATCCATCCATCACCTTCATCCATCACCTTCATCCATCACCTTCATCCATCCGTCCACCTTATCTGCTGTTTGGACTCACATATCCAGTGTTTAAAAGAGAACAAGCCGTGTGAGGTTCAGTCCGGGATGCCGCCTGTTTCTCCTCCCATCTGCTGCCTGTAACGACTCGTTGCATTAAATGTGTTGCATTTACTGTTGGCTCGTAAAAATTAAAACCACGTTGTTTCAGAGACATTAACTTTGATAACACGGCTAAGGAAACGATGGAAATCGTATCAGGCTGACTCAGTTAATTTAATGCGATGGATATTTTTATGACACTTCAGTTAAGTGTGAACCGTGACTGTTTCAGTGAACCTGTCGCTGAAACTCCTACTGTACATGTAGAAATTAAACGGCACTAAATGGGAATGGTTTAAGAAATCCACAGTTTTTGGTTCATTTTTAAACATGTATATGATATAAACACTATAAAGGGTAACTGTAAGGACATGTCTTATAAAACACTCTGACATCAGCAGCTGCACTCTGACGGTTTGAGAAAACGTCTGATCTTTGGGCCAGATGAAGCTGATGTTAAAATACTTTTTATTTGGCAAAAGAACTTTAAAAGATTTGCCTTAAATTGTTGTTCCAACTACTTATTTCTCCAAATCTGTAAGTAAAACAACTGAAGAGCATTAAAGCCATATTACACACCTCTTCTGGGTGTTTATCAAGATTCATCTGATTCAGATTTTCAGGATCCATTTGGTACGTATTTATATATTTAGCCTTTTTTTAAACAGGAAGTCAGCGCTGAGGCCTGGCAGGTAAAGCTGTGATAACTGGTCATCATGTTCATCCGCCTCAATCTTCTGTTAGAGCTGCAGAGCAACAGGCTGCTGCATCCTGGGTGCACAAAGCAGCGTCGGCTCAGATCCTTCCTCCCAGCAGCTGTTAGAGCTTAGAGCCATCACTGGTCCCAATAAACCTCACTGATGTTTTTAGTTCATCTGTCCTGCTTGTATGCACAGATATTCATATTCATATTGCACTTTTCTAACTTACTCTTCTCAGTTGCACATTTCTTTAGATCAGAATATGCTATTTTGAATATTTTGTGTATAGTTGGTCTATATTTCTATAGTTTGGTCTATTTGCCTGTAGCATGGCACCAGGATCTGCAGAGCTCTGGTGATCAGTGATCCATTCGTTTCAGGTCTCATAAAAATCAGTTAAATTCAGTTGATCGTAAAAGACCAAATGGTAAAAAGTTTTCTAAGAAAGTCGTCTGATTGTTTTGAGTTTCTGAAGTAACGGTGACTCTTCATCCAGAGCAAGTCCAGTAAAACTCAGAGCTCCCTCCTTCTGTTACCTCAGTGTTTCACAGCAGGAAGTTATTGTAAAATAAACATGAAAAGAAGAAAGTCAATGTTGGGCGTAGCTTTGTGCCTCCTTCGCCTTGTCAGCTCCCTGCTGAAGGATCCTCTTGGCCTTCATCTCAAATTAATGCATTCAGTATTTCTAGTCAGTCTCCTGCTTCACCTTAGGGATGCAGCAGCTTAACAGAGCGCAGAGAAAACATCCGAAATACCCATTCAACAAACAAGCAGCTATTAACCCACACAGAGGCAACCTTGTCCTGTTTAGTCAGCAAACCTGCTTCCCTCTTTTATTTTAATTTCTGTTTTCCTCCAGAACAGCAGAAATGTTGGGTTCAAGGCCCCAGCGTGAGCCGTGCATCTATAAACAGCATCCTTCCTAATCTATTAAATCTGTGAATCATATTTATCCGGTGCTGCGCCGCCCCACTCCCATAATTCATCGCCTCTTTGGAGAAATGAGCGACACGTTTTACATCACTGTCTTTTAACAATAGACAAGCTGTTCCTCCAAGCTGCTCTCATGTGTTACATGATGTTGGCTTATGATAGTGTTTTGTGATAACATTAGCAGTTTGACAGAAAACAACCAGAAATGCAAACATTCACACGTTGAGGTGGTTTATTGTCACCAGGTTGAAAGTGAAGTTTTAAAATCCAGAGCGAGGAACAGAACAGAGTAGGCAGCATTTTTATGAAATTTGTTTTTATCAGCTGATCTGAAGTTTAACTCTGCAGCCCAATAAACACCAAATCAAACTAAAAGTGTTAAAAAACAAAACGTGAGAGATCCACATTTTATTAAGCTTAATTCAGAACAACTTTATTTGTTCCATTAGGAAGTCGAATGTTGTCAGAACTCGTATCTTTAGAGTCGTGATGAATGGTGAGCTCCAGTAGCAGCCAGTCTTACCGTGTAAAGAGGCCTCTGACTGAAGACTGTTGCTGTGGGACCATCTCATGCTAACATGCTAACAAATCAACATCCAGAACATGATGACATCATCAGCTGTTAGCTAGCTCTGCTAATCCAGCTCCTTTGCTTTTGCTGCTCCTCTTTAAATCTCTGCCAGATTCTCTGGTTGGAAAGCTGAGCAGAGAGACGTTGGAGTTTGGGATACGATGGGTGGAAGAGATGGTTTGAATGTCCTCCTCCTCTCTCTGCGTCACTTTAAAATTGCGTTCAGTCTAAGGACCCCACGGTGGACCGAGGATCTGCCCATCTTTATTTCCAGCCTGTCGGCTTAGTTAAAACATTTGTGGCTTGAATGTCCAGTCCAATAACTTCCAGCTGGTTTTAGTAAATGTAAAATCGTTTTCTTGTGTTGAACCTTTGCAGCGACAGATCACTGTGAGAGGCCAGCATCTCAACCAGGCATCTCAACTTTAAGCTATAAAAGCATGAATAGTTGTTGATCAGAGACATAAAAAAATCAGATTTTCTTTCCACTTTGCCTTTTCTAGAGTAACGATCTTCAGGTTTAAAACGAACCTGAGCTGATAACCGGCTCGTTTGGTTTTTTCCGCTGCTTTCAGAGCTTTGTCCTTTAGCTCTCTGAAAGTTGCTTCTAAATTAAATGTATTATTAGTATTTCTATTCTAGCTCAGATTGTAAACAGAGAATCAGTTTATTTCTGAAGTTTCATTCAGAGTAGGCCAGAGGGGAGTTTCTAAAGGGCTGGAAGGTATTTAATTATTTTTACTTTTGTTTGAATCTGCATGCTCCCACTTAGCTTTCCCTCGGTGCCGTGACAACTGAATGTCCCACTGTGGGACAATAACGGACAGTTTTACTCTATCCTGAACCCTGAACCTGAGTGGTGAGACATTTCCTGCCAAGCTCAAGAGAGTTTCCATCTCTGTCTTCAGGCTGCAGCGCTTGTCATGAACATTCGCTCAGAATTATCAGCTGACTTTGTTTCACTAAAGTCTGATAAGGGCTGAGAACCCTTATCAGGGTTGAGGGTTCCTGACACCATCCTGCTGGGTTATCAGCCGTTCTGCTGCCAAAGGCTCAGATTTCTATTAAACTATCACAAAGCTCTGCAGCTGCTGCATCTGAGGCTGCAGGTCGACCAGGTCAACCAGGTCCACCAGATCAATCGGGTCGACCAGGTCAACCAGATCAACCAGGTCCACCAGATCAATCGGGTCGACCAGGTCAACCAGATCAACCAGGTCCACCACATCAATCGGGTCAACCAGATTAGCCGGGTCAATCGGGCCAACCAGGTCAATTGGGTCGACCAGGTCAACCAGATCAACCAGGTCCACCAGGTCAATCGGATCAACCAGATCAATCGGGTCCACCAGATCAACCAGGTCCACCAGGTCAACCAGGTCAACCAGATCAACCAGGTCCACCTGGTCAACCAGGTCAACCAGATCAATCGGGTCCACCAGATCAACCAGATCAACCAGGACCACCAGATCAATCGGATCAACCAGATCAATCGGGTCCACCAGGTCAACCAGGTCAACCAGGTCAACCAGATCAACCAGGTCCACCAGGTCAATCGGGTCAACCAGATCAATCGGGTCCACCAGATCAACCAGGTCCACCAGATCAACCAGGTCAACCAGGTCCACCAGGTCAACCAGGTCAACCAGATCAATCGGGTCCACCAGATCAACCAGGTCCACCAGATCAACCAGGTCAACCAGGTCCACCAGGTCAACCAGGTCAACCAGATCAACCAGGTCCACCAGGTCAATCGGGTCAACCAGATCAATCGGGTCCACCAGATCAACCAGGACCACCAGATCAATCGGGTCAACCAGATCAATCGGGTCAACCAGATCAACCAGGACCACCAGATCAATCGGGTCAACCAGATCAATCGGGTCAACCAGATCAACCAGGTCCACCAGGTCAACCAGGTCAACCAGATCAACCAGGTCCACCAGGTCAATCGGGTCAACCAGATCAATCGGGTCCACCAGATCAACCAGGACCACCAGATCAATCGGGTCAACCAGATCAACCGGGTCCACCAGATCAATCGGGTCAACCAGATCAACCAGGACCACCAGGTCAACCGGGTCAACCCAGCACAGCTTAGTGGTATCTCTCTAAGCCGACAGCAGAAAAGCAGAAGTTACTTCCCAGGATATTTAGTTTAATGTTTGACCTTTTAATAAACGCTGTCTGTAAATGTGGAGCCTAATTTGTAGAGATTTCTAATCTGATTATTATTTCCAGCTGCCACCGAACTCTGGCAGCGCAGACAGAACAAATGCAGCTGTGTTTGATGATCAATATTTACTCCATCAGGCAGCCATCTGGAACCTGAAGGTCATGCTCTTTATAGACGGTCAAACTCTTTTATCGGAGACTCAGTGTGAAGACTGTTTGGTGGGACGCGCTGAGAAACTTGCAGTAGTTCCAGTAAAAACATGTTTCACTGCTTTAGGAAATAAAAGCTGTTAATGTTTTCTTCCTCGCAGCTGGAGGTTTCCACCACAGACTTCTCTGGGAACGTCATGGAGGGACCCGTCATACTTGTCGTCACCGTCATCGACCAAAACGACAACCGGCCCATCTTCAAGGAGTCCCGCTACACAGGAGAGGTGCTGGAGGGATCGCCCACAGGTCGGTCACACACTCTGGGGTTTTACTGGTTTTACTGGGCAGCCATGTTTCATTCAGGTCGGCAGGACCGAGGAAGAGGATTTTCTCTGAATCCTCACTTCAGTCTTTCCCTTTAACCAGAAGCCTGAATCAGATTTTCTCCGGGCTTAGTGGAGCGTGCGATTAAATTTTACCATAAGTTTCTCAATAATCAAATTTCTCTTAAAAGTAGAAAAACAGCATTCAGTATGTTCCAATGGGAAACATCTACATCTCCATTCTTCCTCATTTCTGCTCCTGGAGTTTCAGCCAATCAGCACCAGGGAAAATAAACGGTGCACCTGGATTGGCTGCTTGCCAAACACCAGCCAATAATGTGTCAAGTTGTATTTTTCCGTGTTTTTTCAGCTTCCAGAGCTGCGTTTTCTTTAAATGTTTTAGATATGCTCTATGAAATGAATCTGCAAATACTCCATAAATGATTTGGAGTTATGTTCCATAGAAATAGCCATGAATACTGAATCGTGGCTAGGCAGGGGTCCAGTGCAAATAAATATCACTGTAAAATCAGCATTTCCTTCCTGTTGCTATGGAAACATTCTAACTGTGCTTCACCAGATTTGTTGGGATTTTCTCTTCAGGTTGGGATTTGATGCTGTTTAGTGTTTCTACAACTCCAAGTGAGCTGGAATGGTTCCAGAACCTTCTGATCAGAACCTTTTGGGTCGATCCAGGAGATGTTTGCTCCTGTCCTTCAAGGATTTTTTTTCTGACTGATTTGAGGACAATCATATTTGTTCAGTCCCTGTTCAATCCGACTCCGGTCCGCTTCAGTCCACCTCCGGTCCGCTTTAATCCACCTCCGGTCCGCTTCAGTCCAACTCCGGTCTGCTTTAATCCACCTCCGGTTCGCTTCAGTCCAACTCCGGTCCGCTTCAGTCCAACTCCGGTCCGCTTCAGTCCACCTCCGGTCCGCTTCAGTCCAACTCCGGTCCGCTTCAGTCCAACTCCGGTCCGCTTCAGTCCAACTCCGGTCCGCTTCAGTCCACCTCCGATCCGCTTCAGTCCAACTCCGGTCCGCTTCAGTCCAACTCCAGTCCGCTTCAATCCAACTCCCGTCCGCTTCAGTCCAACTCCGGTCTCCTTTAGTCCAACTCCGGTCCGCTTTAATCCGACTCCAGTCCACTTCAGTCCAACTCCGGTCCACTTCAGTCCAACTCCGGTCTACTTCAGTCCAACTCCGGTCCGCTTTAATCCGACTCCGGTCCACTTCAGTCCAAATCCGGTCCGCTTCAGTCCAACTCCAGTCCGCTTCAATCCAACTCCCGTCCGCTTCAGTCCAACTCCGGTCTACTTCAGTCCAACTCCGGTCCGCTTTAATCCGACTCCAGTCCACTTCAGTCCAACTCCGGTCCACTTCAGTCCAACTCCGGTCTACTTCAGTCCAACTCCGGTCCGCTTTAATCCGACTCCGGTCCACTTCAGTCCAAATCCGGTCCGCTTCAGTCCAACTCCAGTCCGCTTCAATCCAACTCCCGTCCGCTTCAGTCCAACTCCGGTCTACTTCAGTCCAACTCCGGTCCGCTTTAATCCGACTCCAGTCCACTTCAGTCCAACTCCGGTCCACTTCAGTCCAACTCCGGTCTACTTCAGTCCAACTCCGGTCCGCTTTAATCCGACTCCAGTTCACTTCAGTCCAACTCCAGTCCGCTTTAATCCGACTCCGGTCCACTTCAGTCCAACTCCGGTCCACTTCAGTCCAACTCCGGTCCACTTCATTGAACTCCGGTCCTCTTCAGTCCAACTCCGGCCCGCTTCGGTCCAACTCCGGTCCACTTCAATCCGACTCCGGTCCGCTTCAATCCAACTCCCGTCCGCTTTAATCCACCTCCGGCCGCTTCAATCCAACTCCCGTCCGCTTCAGTCCAACTCCGGTCTACTTCAGTCCAACTCCGGTCCGCTTTAATCCAACTCCAGTCCACTTCAGTCCAACTCCGGTCCACTTCAGTCCAACTCCGGTCCACTTCAGTCCAACTCCGGTCCGCTTTAATCCGACTCCGGTCCACTTCAGTCCAACTCCGGTCCACTTCAGTCCAACTCCGGTCCACTTCATTGAACTCCGGTCCTCTTCAGTCCAACTCCGGCCCGCTTCGGTCCAACTCCGGTCCGCTTCAATCCGACTCCGGTCCGCTTCAGTCCGACTCCGGTCCGCTTTAATCCGACTCCGGTCCGCTTCGGTCCAACTCCGGTCCTCTTTAATCCGACTCCGGTCCGCTTCGGTCCAACTCCGGTCCGCTTTTACGTCCAACTCCGGTCCGCTTCGGTCCAACTCCGGTCCGCTTCGGTCCAACTCCGGTCCGCTTCGGCCCACTCCGGTCCGCTTTAACCCGACTCCGGTCCGCTTCGGTCCAACTCCGGTCCTATTTAATCCGACTCCGGTCCGCTTTTATGTCCAACTCCGGTCCGCTTCAGTCCAACTCCGGTCCACTTTAATCTGACTCTGGTCCGTCTGCTCAGAGAGTCCGGTTTGGTTGGTGAGATTTGAATGCTAATTGACCTCTGACCTCTGGTCCTCCAAACCTCGGTCAGTGTTTGGTTGAAGTGAACTCTGGTTTGTTTTGAATGTGAACGCCAAGCGGACCAGAGACCGCTCCAAAAGCAGGAAGTGGGCCACAGTGCAGGGCATTTTGGGTAAATGCAACCAAAGCTAACATGTTAGCCTAGTCCAACAGCAGAAATGTCTCCTGGTCTTTAGCCAAAGACTAAAGAGAAATCCTCCAACACTAAAATCTGATCCTCCATCTTGTTTCCATCTGGTGAAGAAGGAAGTTGCTCTCAGCGTCTTCAGAGGTTTTACTGTGGTTTCCTTCAGTGGTTCTTGGTGCAGCGCCCCCACAGGCCAGGAGGGGAACAGCTTGGTTTGAGCCACAGCAGCTGGAGGTGGAGCAGATGATGGAGATTTTGTCAGAAATCTTGTTGCATTTATTAACCTGTTGTGTGTTTTTAGTTGTTTTTCTGAACTGGTTTAGCTTTAGATTTTCTCTGAGCTTTTTTCTATTTTAAATGTAGAATAAATCAGTGAAACTGGAGCCTCTGTCTGCTGGCTGTGTTTGCATGATTGTGTGTGTTCTTTAAAGCTGTGAAAATGATAATTTGGTTCCTTTCTTCGCTGAGCATGGGGGATTTATCCAGCTCACAATGCTTCCCGTGTTTAACACGATGCTGTGTGTGGGAGTTTCTGCTCATGCAACCCGGCTCCGGTGCAGAGCCAGGGATGTTTGGCTGCTGAATGATATCCTATTCATGCTCAAGTCTTTATGTTTCATTTGACTTGACATGAAAATTGGTCTCTTTAGAGGAGATTTTTTCACTCCTGATCGACTCCAAACCGCGCCGCCTTTAGAGGAGAGATGGTGGTGATTTATCTCATCACCTGCTGAAAACTATTCTTCTCACTCATACTGTGCTTCCAACTGTCATAGTTACACTACATGGAGCTGAGGATTAAATTAGAAGAAATCAATTGCTTTCGCTGCCAGCACCTATTGTTCACCAAGAAAACAATTATCTTGATTCACTTCAAAAATGCCCTTTGGGTTTTCAGTTCACTGCTCATTTAATTTGTGTAGATCCTTCAGCTGCATGCAGGACTGAAAAATAAAGCGATAAAATAAAAACTACAAGTTTCATAATACTTCTTTCTGTTTTTGCTGTGAACATCTTTACCACAAAAAACATTTATTAACGTTAATAATCAGCAGACCTGCACAAAACACAGGTTAGCTCAAAGCTAGTAGCGTCATAAATTAAACTTCTATCATAAAACATTAAACTGGAGATGAAGATCAGGTCAAAGTGGAAGACAAATAAAACTTTATGCAGTCAGAATACAGCATGTTGTTCCAGGCAAGTTTATCCCATAAAATTCATGTTTTCCTGACATTCTGATTAGTTTTCTGTAGTTTAAATCACAGCTGCCCTGGACTCTTATAATGATATGACTTCATGAAGACTAACCACTTTTCCATTTATTTAGAATAATCCGTAATTATTCGCCTTTGTTTCAATGTTGGATTATTATTGCGTCATTCAGAGTCAACCTGCTCTGATGGAACAAAATAACTGCTAAAACGCCTTTAACATGTAAATCGACTCTTTAATCCAACTCACATTGGATTAAATGTTGTTGTTTAACTCTTGTGAATGTAGGTTACATTTTTAGCTGTTTATATGCATTAAATGAGTATTTATTGTCTGTTTGAGTCCAAGACAGTAAAATCTGTTCTATTCAGCAGAAAGTGTTAGAAATGAATGTTTTTCATAAGGTTCTGACCCAGTCTGTGGTTCTGCCGTTGTGATCAATGTTTCTCTTTTTGTTGCATTTTATGCTTCATTAATTAGTTTATTTTGAGTGAAACTCTTCTAGATCTTGAATTTTTGAACTTTGGATTTGTTCAAGTTGACAGTAACTCTTCTGAAATGTTTCTATGTAAAAATGTCTAAATCTCTGAACTATTTCTGTTCTTAGCAGAGTTGTGCCGATCAATCAATTTCCGTGAGAAAACATGTGATTGGTGATCGTCGATCACTGTCTCTTGTTGCCGATCACCCAAACCGATCACCTGTATCTCCCTTCTCAGCCTGCAGCTGGTCTCCTCCCTCCGTCTCGCTGTGCAGCATCAGATCCTGTAGAGAGGAGCTTTAGTGCTCAGAGTGAAGCGAGTTTCATGTTACGGTGGAAAATTACCTGTTGGGTGAAGCACGTCACAATGCATCAACACAACAAATCTGATATTTGAAAAACAAGAACTTGATTGATTTGACTACATCGAGGCTCAATTCAGGAACAAAAGACATCCGGATCCAGAGAGCAGGTAGAGCAGCGCAGCTACCAACATGATTAGCATCACGGTCAGAAAGCTGAACAAATAAACTGAACAATAATTCAAGTCTTGGAGCTGCGGAGTGAGACGCTGGTTCTGTTGGCCCGCCGCTACTGGTGGGAATATTTCACAGACGGAGCCGCTGAACCTCCAGACGGTGACCTCTGACCCCGAGCAGCTGCTGAGAGCTGCAGCAGGAACTGAAACAGATTTCAGATATGTAGTAAAATATGTCTAACAGGTCTAAATTAGGTGTATTTATTGCCAGATAATTTTTCCATTTTGCCAGATAACATAGAATCATTTATATGTAAAGCAAAAAACTAACAGCCAATCCAGGTGATCAGCAGATATCGGCCTCATGGATGATCGGTATCGGAATCGGCAGCACAAAAACCTGATCAGAGCATCACTAGTACTTAGTTTTTAATGCATATATGCATATGTATCTGTTCTTTCAGGGTCATATTAAAAGAAATTTGATTTCATTAATAAGTGTGAAAAGTCACTACTAGCTGCTGCAGCATCTGTGAACACAGTTTGTATTTCGCTGTAACAGAATGAATTACAAACGTGGTCATAAAAATCTGTTATTTATTTGACCTTTTAAACACCTGAATGATGTCATCGCTTCAGATGTTTGCTCTTTGTGGAAAATGAACCTCTGCAGATTCAGCACCAGTGAGTGAAAACTCATTTAATATGTTGGACTGAATCTGATACCATCTGTCAAAAACCTCCTTTTAAATTTTGCTTGAAAGAATTAAAATTACATGAAAATCAGAGACAGAGAAGAGCTTAAATCCTGAAGAAAACATCTGGAAATGATCACCTTTAGTCTTTTGACTCAGTTGAAAACAATCTTCAGAATATTTTCTTGGTAAAACTTGATTTTAGAAACAACTTTCAGTCATTTTCTGTTTCCCTGCAGAGTTGCTTTTCTTTAATGGTTCTTTTTCTTGCTGAAAACTTGGATTGAATAAAACGTGAGCGTAAATAAATCAAGCTCCTTGTTATGCATTGCGTTGTGCTGGTGTGTTATCTGCAGCAGCGCGGTGTGTGTTACAGTGTGGTGAGTGTGGCTGGGCAGCAGGGGAAGCTGTAGGGAGGAATGTCACAGCGCTCTGACATTTCTGTGCAAACTGATAAGAAAGACAGCCGAGAGCCGCAGACTCCTGGCAGGGCCTCCCGGTTCCTCCTCCACTCTTTGTTTGGCTTCTTTTCCTCTTTCACTCCATTCTGCCTCCAACACTGATCTCCCAAACACTCTTCATATTTAAAGTTGTTGTTATTTTGATCCTTTTTGCTTTGACTTTATTTATTGACATTTTGACAGGATTATTGGAGACTTTATTCAACTTGTTCTCCTGAAAACGCTTCAAAACACTGAGAATGTTTTTATATTAGATTAATTGGAGCTTCATATTAAAACATAAAGGTTTAGATTTTAACTACAGGCCATCCTGACCCATACAGTCGGATTTACAGAAGATCTGCTCACCAAGCGAAGCTTAATTGTTTATTAAACGCTGTGATGTTCCAGAATCACTTTAAGCTCTTCATCACTGGGATTCTGGGTCCAGAAACTTGTCTGGATCCAAATTGATCTTTTCTGTTCTCATTGTAAGAAGTTTGTACATTGATTAGGAAATTTGCCCTTTAATATCCAGTAAATCTGACTAGATTAAAGATGAAAAGCCGACCCATCCTTTCCAGAACAGGAAAGGATGCTGATGTGTCCTTTCTGTTTTTTATTTTATTTTGTTAGAAACTGTAGAGTTTCACTTTTAACCCAGAAAAGGAATTAGAACAAACTTGGAATCCAGAAAACATTCTTCCAGAATATGAACATTTAGATTGTATTATTACTTAGAAACTGTGGAGAACTCATTACTTTTACAAATGTATAGCACACTTAGGAAGTCCAGAGAAAACTTACTTATACTTATCTAGCAACCCTGAGTAGAAGTATCTAGTTTACACACTTTAGATCAACGTTAGATTCTTTTTCTTCTTTTCTCTTTCTTTTGGTTTGTTGTTTTGTTTGTGTTTCCTTTTAAATCCTATAAAACACTTTGTATTGCCTTGTTGCTGAAAATGTGCTACAAAAATAAAATGACCTTTTCCTTTTAGATCCTCATATTTACAGCCAGTGAAAAACGCTGCAGGTTGAATCTTCCTCCTAATGGGTTCGGTCTGGTTCTGATAAAGCGACCCGCCGAGTGGAAAGCAACTCAGACCCAAGTGGTTCCGAGACTCTGCATTGTTTATATGAATTTAAATGTTAAAATGTGAGACATACAGCAGGTCATGTTGACCCAGCAGCTCCAAAGATTGTCTTTAAAATAATATTTTAACCTGTCAAAAGGCTGCAGATGGGAATTATCTCATTCTGCCATCTGGTATCAAACGGGGATATTTATGTCTGATCTGCTTTCTGTCCGTTTACATAAAGTTTATCATTATTATTTTATTAACTGGCCCAGTCTGGGTTCTGTGTGAACTTTATTATAATTATAAATGTGAGCATGAAGAGGTTACAACTCCATGCTGTCACATTCTGTCTAAATGTGTTAATTTTTCAGTTAATTAAAAATGACTTTAGTCGTCCTAAAGGAAATAGTTCAGAGATATTGGTTGTTTTTTCTGAATGCCACTGTGTAACAAATGAAGTGTTGCATTCAGGTGAAACGTTTGTTTAACTGGACATGATTTAATGTGAATGATGACGTTAGTATTTTAGTCGACTTGGTCATTTCTGCTGATGTTTCACTCAGTCATACGTCGAGTGGAGGAAACGCTCTGAAGGCTAAAAAATGAAATCATTTCACGTCCGGATGGGATGAAAATGTGACCGACATGAAAAACAAATCAGAGCAGAAGGATTCTGGATCCAAGGCGTCCTGTTGTATTGCGCTGCTAAAAATGGAAGCAGAACCTGTTAAATTTTCCATTGTAACCTGAAAAATGTTGAGCTGAGATGTCAGAGCGTCTCCTGCTGTCCTCCGACCGAAGCTCTCCATCTCTGCCCAGTTCACCCAGGGAGTCGTGTTTTTATGATCCAGTGATGGAGCCGCGGGACGCAGAGACTGTTTGTTGTCTGCTGCAGCTGCAGTAAATGCAGTCCAAGCAGCGCAGCTGGAAACCGGCATCAGAAAATACGTTTCCAGAGGGGAGCGGCACTCTGACATCAATTACGGTCGATAAAATCAGAGCCTTTCTTTTAATAGTTTAAAGTGGAGCAGAGTCGATTCCTGACAACAGCAGGAAAAGTCAACAGGCAGCCAGGAGGCGTGTGATCCGTTTACTGCTTCAGTCAGGTTTTCTCGCCTCCAACTTTTCACGTGAGATTTTATCTGAAGGATCAAAACAAACAAGCTGATGATTTTCAGCTTGCAGCAAAACGATGTTTGGTTTTTAGTAATAAAAAAGGTTTGACACTAGTACATCTCAAAACATGAACATATTTTATAACAGTTTAATATTTGTTGCCAGTCATCTCAGAAATTGCAGTTGGTCTTTTTATAGACATTCAACAGACAGGCTGAAATCTATGAAGCTTTTATTTGTTGATACTTTATGATTGTACACTAGTAAACCCCTGAGGAAACGAGATGTGAAAAAGTAATGGGGGTGTGAATACTTTAGCAGGTACTGATGAATTAGGTATAGTTTAGTTTTTGAAATAGTTTATTTCTTCTGCTCAGTGGGAAGCAGACACACAAAGCTTTCCATCCTGAAGCTGCTTTTTCTGTGGATGCCAGCAGGAACTGTTCTTGTGCCTGAGGCCTTGAAAGAGAAACGAAGCTCTGACAAACAGCATGGAGTCTGGATCTGAACAGTTTAAATGTAATCAGTAAAACCTTAAATCTAAAGCGAAGCATTGATCTCAGCGCCAAGCCGAATAATGGACTCTTATTTTGTTAGAGTTGGCTGAAAGTGAGCTCCATTATTTCTGATGTGTTCCTTGGTAAAGACCGCTTCAGAGGAGTTGTCATAATGAGACAAAGGAGTGCACATCCTTCCTTCCTGCCACCATAAGCTCTGCAAAATTCAGCATTTTCTAAACAATCACTAAAATATGGCAGACTAAGTTCATTCTCCAAACTTTGTCATAACTGTGCAGAAACATTTAAATATTCTGAGACGTGCTCTGATGACAGAACCAGTGAAGGCCGAGGTTAACAACAGATAACAAAGGTTAAGACCAGGAATGTATCTTCTTGTCTTTTCTGCACTGAGTAGATGTAAAGAAAAGAAGAGCTGAATTCATATTTCGGTTGGAGCGAACTGTTTCCTGAATAAACCGTTTTATTTGCATCATTATGAATCAACTGTAGTCTACAGTAAAACTAGACGCATGGAAACCAAAGAGACGCTGGATGGGTTGCATCATGCAGACAGTAGACGCAGCCTGGAGGACACTGGCCGCGTTCAAACAGCAGCTCTGGACTTTTTCATGAAATACTTATTTTATTTTTGCTTGGTTGTTCGTCTATAATGAAACTCGGCCGCAGTTCCTGAACCAAGCGACCCACAGAAGAAGAACGCAGCCGTTCCCCAGCAGCGCTCTGTTTACGGCAGTAAAGATGGCCGCCGCAGTAAAGATGGCCGCCGTCTCTGGATGGATTGCAAAGTTGCTGAGAGCAACAGCAGGAAGCTGATACAGCTAACAGCAGCGGCCTTTAGTGGAGCTGCAGCTTCTGACCCGGTTCTGACCCGGTTCTGTTTGGACGTGGAGTCGGACCAGGAGTGGCCGGTTGGGATGTGATGCCTTCACTGACTCAGACGGCTTTCATCACTTCATTATCATCATTTTCAGCCATAGTTTAGATTTACCGTCTGGATTCTTCTGCTGCTGAGTTTTGACAGTAATGAAGGAAAAGTTGATCAAATTCAGACGCTTTGGAAACTATTGGATGTGATTTAGTTCCACATGTGGAAGGGGAGCAGATGGGATTTTTCTCAGGGTGAAAAGGTCGGAGTTGGACGGAGCAGACTGTGGTGACGAAGTCAGATTTTGATGCCATTTGGGCAAAAAGCTGAGATGTGGGTGGTATTAGCGGAGCTGTGTTGTACAGATGAACTCTGAATGGAACTGTGAAAGTTTTCTGTTTTCTGGCTTCAGTGTGTTGAACCTGCAGTTTGTGTTGAACTGCGGTCTCTGTAATTACAGAGACGACAGTAATTACCGCCGTCTCTGTTTTCTGCTTCATACTGTTGTTTGTCCAAACTTCAAACCCTGCAGAGCTTTGAGTTGACGCTACAGACCGTGTTATGGCCCTGGAAATATAAACCTCCAGCACAAGTAATCAGGATCAAGCAGCTCACCTGCTCTTCGCTCTGGTAACGGAGGAGCAGTTCAAGGCTGCAGGAAGCCGGCGCAGGTCGGCGCATGCAGAGAAGGAAGGATGTGATTGATGTGGGAGATTTTCACCCAGCCAGGATATTCCCCTTCAACTGGCAGGTAATTTGCAGCATGATGGTTTGAGTTTGGCCCATTATGCTTCCCATGTCCACCTCTTTCAGTCTCTCTCCTTCTCTTGCTTTATTAGCAACAGTCTCTCAAACACCCAGCCGGGTGACCCGCTGTCCCACAATGCCTCATTATCAGCCTGTCAGCCTGCGAAGGCTGGCTAAATTAAGGTCCAAGGCAGCTGAGGCAACTGGCCAATTAACTCTGGAGCATTTCTGCGTTGGGAGAGATTTATTCGATGCCGCCCGGCTCACAGAGGGAGCAGCAACTTGCTCAACGTTTATTAATTGCTTTAATTACGTGGAGATGCTTCAGCTGAAAAGTTTGGAAACATTACATCAGACTTTCTGAAGCTGAAACTTGGCACAACATTATGACCGCCATGTTGGTCCAGCACATGTTGGAGCTACAGATGGGCTTTCCAGAGGCCAAGGGCTCCAACACCTCAGACTTGCTGATGTAGCGTTGTTCTGCTGCAGTCTTTGATAGGTGGGTCAGTCAAAGTAGCGCCCATCGGGTTGGCACCAACAGAACTTTACCCAAACCATCAGTGGGTTGCCTCCTGGTCACCAGCCCCACTCAGCCGATCGCCGCATGGTCCATGATCACCGGGCCAACTCCTGGTCCGGTTCTGATCGTCACATGGATGCTGATGAAGAGTCCAGAATGGTCGGGTTGAACTGCTGAAATCTGTTCTCATGTGTTCTCAGCTTCTTTTCATCCAGCTCTTCTTGTCACCTCTGGTGAACTTTTCTCCCCGTGGATGTGAAACGATTTAGTGACTGGTGAGAACTTCATGAAGTGTTTGTTAATCCAGAAAACATTCAACTTCCAGAAGCTGGTTCTCATCCAGAGAGAAAGGCGGAACGTTTCTCAGACGAAGGTTTCTGAGTGGAACCGTCCGTGAACTCCTCTGATCGGTTCTGGTCACCAAGCCTCTGGTTCTCCACCGTTCCTCTTTGGACCAACCAGTCATCCAGCCATGTAAACGTCCTCAGTTCTTCACACATCTCATTTTTTTGTTGTTTTTTTTGAGGAAGAAAATGTTCCGTTTCCAGCTCATGCATTCCTCCAATAACCAGTGTTAATGGTTGCCTGGCCAGTGGTCATAATGTTGTGCCTGATTGGTGCATGTGGGTGATTGTGCAGAAAGGGTCAACTGTGGGCTGCAGGTTGATGGGAGTCCTGCTGGTTCAACCCAAACTCTTTGGGTTTTCTCTCATTTATATGCATCTGTTCTCTTCTCTTCATTGATTCTCCTCAGACTTCTTAACTGAGCTATCTTCTTTTAAATTACCAAAGGCAGTGATACAGATTACACCGCTGAGAGGAATGAATGTACTCTAAATGGGCCTCATATGCAGCCGTGATTTGATATGAATATTTGTAAATGGGACTTTATGTGAAAAGGTTTTGGTAGTTTGGAGTAAATAATTTTGCTCCCTGGTGGTTTTACCTGCATCAAACCTCAGTAACGTCATATCTGTGTCAACGCTCTGCGTCTCTCCCTCCCAGCCTCTCTGCCTCTGTTTTCTCTGCGTTGTGTGATTTTAATCTAGAGGGGATTTTATTTAGAGAAAACAACTTAAAGCAGAACCCAGAGGCCCAGAAGTGCTTGTTTTGAAACTTACAGAGGATCAGGAAGTCGGGGTTTTCCAGCCGCTCACCTCCTGGTGTCTCTGGTGGCCGTTCCACTTCCTGAATGCTGCTAATCTATGAAGAAGTTTTCACATGAACTCCCACATCAGCAGGCCTGGTTATCGTCCCTCTCTTCTCTTTCCTCAACATCTCCAGACGTTCAGTCGAACCTGAGCATCTCTCCTCGTCGCCTCATCCCTCTGGTTTCCTCCAGCAGAACAAAACGACGCCAGTTATACTTTGACCCTTTAAAAAGCTCAGTTATGCTTTCAGTAACACTTTATCACATTATCTCCTGTAATTGTTTCACAAGTCTGATCTGAGTCTTACGGAGTTGCCAAAAATGTTATTTATGGTCTGGAATGCAGATTATCAGATCAGAGGTTATTATGATTCTAAAGGATTAGACCACTAAATAAAGTTTCTATCTACTCTAATCTAATCTAATCTAAAGTCTTAAAATTATTTCTACTGCATCCATGAACAGGATCAGCAACGTGACTTCTGATGTTTTTCTGTTTCTCTGTGGACAGAAATGTTTTTTAGGAAATAAAAAGCATATTTTATCTTTCTGCTTCTTATGAGTCAGAATATCATCGACCTGAAGCCATAATCTGGTACTGAGTCGGACCCTCTCTGTTCATGTCAGACGGTTGTTGGTTGAAATCCCAGTGGATAATCAGACTCGGAAAAACTCCCTGGAGTAATCTTTATTCTTCAATTTCAGTTTGAATTTCAGAGATTCGTCTTCACCTCGTCTGAACGATTTGACTTGCTGTGATGTGATTGGCTGATCGGTGGAATGAACAGGGAGGTATGTACCTAATAAAGTGGCCGTTGAAACCTGACTGAAGTGGTGTTGGAGCTGCAGGCTAAAATATCCTCTGATTGAGTATTGATCCGGTATCGTCAGAGAAGCAGAGATGACAAAAGTTGACACATGAAAACAAGATGGCAGCCGGCGAGGCGCTGGTGGCACCTGGCTGATGAGGTGTGATCATAATCTTGTCCAAACACATGCAGTGGGTTCTAACAGTAATGGAATTGTCAACTTGTCAATATCAGGCGACATGTTGTTCATCACCATTAAGGACGTCTGTTTTCCTGTGTGGACAGAAAGAAAGGGATGAAAAATGATGTGAAGAAGCTGAATCTGCATCCTGAGAGGTTCCTGTTCTGACCGCAACGCTTTGCTTTCTCTGGTTCTTATTTATTTCTTATCCTTGACAGCTTGAGAAATATTCAGCAGCAAAATAAAACATAACGGTTTATAAAAATACATTTGCTGTCAGAGTTTAATGTCCCTGAAGCTTTTTCTGCTTTCATTTATCATAAAACTCAGTGGATTGCCAGATCCCAAACTCAAAGAGACAACAGAGACGCTTTAACCGCCTTTAATGCTGCTTTCTTCAGCCTCCGAACAGATTACAGGAAGAGTTGGGCAGAAATGGACCGGTCCGATTCCGATCCATCTCCACTCACCCAGAGTTTGATCTTTCATTTTCTCCGTTTCAATCGATCATCATCGCACTTCTTTTATCCATCTGTAGTTCAACTCGCTGAATTAAAATGCATCAGGAACTGAGTAACTCCAGACGATCAGAGCCAGGCAGGAAGTTTCCCCCTGAGGTGGAGCTGGAGCCGCCTGCGCCTCCAACCTCAGCCTCCAACTCCGCCTCCGCCTCCGCCTGCGCCTCCAACCTCAGCCTCCAACTCCGCCTCCGCCTCCGCCTGCGCCTCCAACCTCAGCCTCCGCCTCCAGCCTCAGCCTCCACCTCCAGCCTCAGCCTCCACCTCCAGCCTCAGCCTCAGCCTCCACCGCCGCCTCCACCTCCAGCCTCAGCCTCCACCTCCAGCCTCAGCCTCCACCTCCAGCCTCAGCCTCCACCTCCACCGCCGCCTCCACCTCCAGCCTCCGCCTCCACCTCCGCCCGTTAACCTCCTCCTCCTCCTCTGCCTCCGCTCATTAAACTCCACCTCCTCAACTGTCTTTAGTGACACTTGTCAGTAAATTCCTCTGGTTTCACGGTTTGGGGCAGTTCAATCACATCTCTCTTCTGTCTTGCTCAAGCTGCATTTTATGGTGCAAATATTTCATGTTTTAATCTCTGCAGTATGAAAGCGACGGCTCCTGTTTCTACTGACATTACTTTCAAACTGAGACCAGATTACGGAGGAAATCTTTCTCACTTGAATTTTCTGAGAAAAAAACACAGTTTATATTTTCTGAGATTTTTTCTGAACTTTTTGTGGCTCCTGCTTGTTTGACCTTTGAACCCTGAAGGTCTCTCCTGATAGAAAACCTTGTTGACCTGATTGATAATTCGGTCGGATTACAGAGCTGAAGCTTTTCATGTTTGATGTTTCAAACTCTACAGTTTCATCGCAGGAACCTGAAGTCACAAGATTCATTCCTTCTCACACCGTTAAAAATGTTTTATATCAACATGCGCCTTATGCTTTTCCTGTAAATCAGTGGGTTTAGGTTTGTCTTCTCCTGGATCTGCGTTGGGTTTGCAGTTTGTGTTGGACTCCAGCTGGGCTGCTGCTCATCGCTCAGGATCTAAAGTTTGACTTTAGAGCCTCGGGTTTTACAGGTATTTATTTCTGCTGATGTCATCAGGATGGATCCGTCCGTAAACGTCTAAATGAACACATTTGGTTGGCAGCCATATTGGATTTAAAGGCCGGGGTTGGTAAGAAATACTACGACGATGTTTTATAGTGAGCAGAAGACCCCAGAATGCTGCATCTGCCGGTGAATCCTTCCCACAGATTCTGCTTCAGACAGCTGATAAAACCAAAATAACCCAAATCAACGAGAAACTTTTACTTTGAAGTTGGCCTGAAGTGAACCGTGAGGAGAAAGCAAACTGGGGGACTGGGAAGGAAACCAGAGTAAATCCGGAGCAGAGCAGGAAGTGAGCCGGCGGCTCCAAACGAGACGGGAAGGCAGACGGCAACATGCTAATACAGTCGTATAGGTTGACTTTACTCCAGGACAGGGAGACAGCAGCAGCATGCAGAGAGTGTTTACTGTTAACTTATTAAAGGCTAATGTGGTGAAGTCGTCTCTCTGCAGCGTCCTTCCTGTGAAGGCAGGAACCTCCGTGCTGCCGCTGCGTTGAGAGCTGCCTGACGCCGGCAGCAGCCGGCCTGCGATTCACGGCAGGACTCGACACGTCCGGCTCCTGGCCGCTGTGAACTTCCTCATCATCCGTCTGCTTTCTCCTGTAAAGCACTCTGTGGAAGAGCTGCTCCATTATCGGCACAAGTGCATTTTGACGAGGGGTCAAGCTCGTCCAAACGTCGTTCACGTTTAGAAAGGACTCTACTCTGCAATCTGGAGCTGCTGCGGCCGACTCCACTTTACTGCTGACCCCCACTTTGCTTTTCTGCTTCATCTGGAATCAGCTTTCATCCTGCAGACTCACTGAAACATCCTCAGACTCACTGAAACATCCTCAGACTCACTGAAACATCCTCAGACTCACTGAAACATCCTGCAGACTCACTGAAACATCCT
>CAEFZX010008107.1:0-46025 GCA_903066825.1 Alfaro cultratus
GGTCGGTCGGTCGGTCGGTCGGTCGGTCGGTCGGTCGGTCGGTCGGTCGGTCGGTCGGTCGGTCGGTCGGTCGGTCGAAAACAGCCATAAATGCCCTCCTTCTGAACAGTGGAGAAGCTGGGACATAAATTGTGCACCGCTGCTTTAGTTCTGCATGTCTCGTCTTTAAAGGGGATGGATGCGAAGTTTTTAAAAATGCATCATATAAAATCTCCCGCCAGATATTTTGACGAGGCTTCAAATCTTTATATTGAATTGTCTTTTTACTCCAGTTCTAATCTACAAAGCCCTCCACGACTGCTGACTATGCCGCTGAGATCAATTAGTCAGCCCACTATCTTGCTTAAGTCTTACATATATATATATATATATATATATATATATTCCTTTCCTTCAGCTCTTCTGCTAAGTTTTCTCTAAAAGTCTCCCTTTTTAATCTCATCTAAACTTCCAAGCGAGTCCCTCGTCATCAGCCTGTCCAGATTCTCATTGCCAGGCCCCTGCTCTCCCTCCACCGGCTCCGTGGATCAAATAAAACCTTGATGCTGGCGGATTTATGAGCATGGAGTCTGCAAAGATAAGTTTCTCAAGGCTGCTGCGCTTTTTGCTTCTCACACAAACCCATTTATGTCTTAATTCTGTTTCCCCTTCAGCGGCATGAATGGTTGCGGGGGTTGTTTTGTTATTATGTCTATTTATTACCGACTCTAATGCTTTTAGTTAGAACTCGATTCGTTTCTCTTTTAAGGATCTTCAGATCTCTTTATTACCGCACTTGTGAGGAGAACAGGGCCTCGGGTCTTATTTCCATGTGCGGTGAAACTAAGCGTACTCACATTGCAAATCTCCAGGGGAAGACAACGTTGGCTGAATGTTTAAAATCTAAAATATACATGAAATGTGGCCCAAGGTGCTTGACATAGCGGGAATCCATTCAATTCCAGGTCGCCGTCGAGAGTGAGCGAAATATAAATCTCTTTGTCTAGAATCGGCAGGCAGAGCGCGGCTACGTTTGATCACAAAGCAGAAAGTCTGAGCGACTGCTACAGGTGAGACGATAACAAACGGCTCCCACTGTGTTTCAGAACGCAGGGAGCCTCAGAGGAAGATTTGTTTTCGCTTTAGTTGGAGGTAATAATGTGAAATTATTCACTTAAATTTGAGACGGATGTATGCGGCAGAGCGCTAGGGCCGTACTAAGAGATAGAGAAAGAGAGAGAGAGAGAGAAAAAAATAGAATAAATTCTTAAAATCCAAAGAATAAAGTCGAAATAGAATAATTATGGCTTTATTCTCATATTATTTCAACTTTATTATCTTAATTTTATTACTTTATTGTGTTTATTGCATTTAGCCATTATGTGTCTAATCCAGGGCCGGATTTAGACACATAATGGTCCCTGGGCTGGAGAATTCGGTTATATTATATTAATAGTTAGGTGTGTAATTCATCTACACATCTGTAGATGAATTGATGGATGGTTGGCTTAAAACATATGGCAGGTGACTGTAGATTCAGTTAATAAAACTCCAACAATGTGTTACTAAAGCACCACATGTGAAACGAGCCCTTGACTTTAATATGAATACACAATGGGGCGTGCCGGTTCCCATCTCCAGCCATGTGTTTGGACCTTGAAGCCGGAACATGGGAAGGACACGCAAACTCAGCTATGTTTTATGTTTTCCATGCATGTTGTTTGACCTTGTGTAATCTTGTCCCACCCAGAGCTCCCAGGCCCGCCCAGTCATGTGTCCTTACTGGTAACCAGCAATTCCTCTCTGTGCGTGGTGATCAAGGAGCCGGACGGTAACAGCATGGGGCTCATCACCCGCTACAAAGGTAGGTGGTGATAGCTGTGGGAGTTTATCGAAGCAAATTAAGCTGTTTCAACTCAAAATGTTCATAAACACTAGGGGTGCACCGATTTATCTGTGCCGATTTCCTCGGTGATCGGCCGATTTTCACATGTGATTCACAGCACCTACATCTTTACTTCAGCGCTCTGGTTCGTTCCAATGCAGAATTGCAAATCTAGGTTGTGCTGCCATATCCTTTAGAGAGAAGAGGCGTTTTCCTCCAGTTGTTCCAAAAAAAAAAAAGAAGAAGTTATTTTTATAACTGTGATGTCTTGAACTTTTAACATTTAAGATGCTAACCGAGGCTCTCTTATTTCCCCCGGGCGTTTCGCAGCTTCTCTAAGCTCTCTGTGTCCGACCTTGAGGTGAATTTGCTGGTGATGTGAAGTCCTGGGAAACTTGCCAACTGTCTTAAATGTTTTTCCACTCTTGAATAAAGGTTTTTTACTGTAGAAAGATGGACTTCAAATTGTTCGGGAACAGCCTCTCAACTTTCTTTCGGGAATTGCTTTTCTTAAACTTCCTGACGTCTCTCCACCTTAGCAGCACGTTAACACATTGCTCCGTAACAGCAAACTGCCAGAGGCGGTTGCCGTGGCAACAGGCTGTTCATCCATCTTAAATCTGCTGGTAACAGTAATTTTCTATGCTGCGGTAGACTCGGTGACCTCAAGGCACCCAGAACACAAGCCCACATCCTCACTCTGCCACCGCCGTGCTTGACAACCGGCAGGATGCGTGTGAACGGATATGTTGTACATGGCTTCCATAATTATGCTGCAATGCTTGGTCAGGGTCAGTTGCGGGCATTTATTATGTCCGTCACAATAAATTCCAATTAATGATGTTTAAAACCCCTCAAACTCGTCCTTATTGTCAATATTGATAGCTTTGGTTTCCCAACCATTCAGTCACTGAAAGCATCAATAAACACCATTAAGTGTAAAAATAAAGATACCAAAGATACCTTCGAGATTCTTGTTCACAACAAGGGTGGGATTAGTGGCTTCATCCTTTTTATTAATATAAATAATGATATTGTGAAATCTGTTTATAACCCAGGTTTGTTTGAAATCATTTTGGATCAGAGCGGATGTGTTGCGTCCTGACTTTCCACCACTATTGGATGCGGACGGATGATTGCGAGAGGGACAGTAAATTATTTGGAATGGGACAGGAAAGTAACAAAAAGGCGTTTCATGGAGTCTTATATCGGTTCAATAAAATCAGAATCCCACACACTGCCAAGCTGGAGTGGAGGAAAAAAAAAGGAAGGAAAGAAACCTTTTTATTCGTGCATCTAGAGTAGGCGTTACTTTTGTATCTGCTTTATATCCTCCTGCCAAGAGTAGATTAAGCCCATGTTCTTTGAACTGTAAATACTCAAATCCTTTGTTCTCGCTTATTGAAGCTCTGAGCAAAGCCA
Source organism: Alfaro cultratus (assembly GCA_903066825.1). Lineage (NCBI taxonomy): Eukaryota > Metazoa > Chordata > Actinopteri > Cyprinodontiformes > Poeciliidae > Alfaro > Alfaro cultratus. Next base: position 3,287 of record CAEFZX010008107.1, read on the forward strand.
GGGAGAATTTTGTTAGTGAGACTGTTTCTTTATTTATTTTTTTCCATTCACAGTGGAGTGGAGCACCTCGGTCAGCTTCAAACGCGTCCTCGGTACGGCCCAGGTCACAGAAACGAGGAACCCCTCCTATATCATCAACGGACTGACAGCAGTGAGTTAAGCAGCACACGCACACACACACACACACACACACACACACACACACACACACACACACACACACACACACACACACACACACACACACATACACACACACAACGTACTGATAAAAATATGCAGCACTCTAGAGTTTATCGGTTATATTTCTGCTCATTAAACCCGGTTTCACAGGGAGAACGTTTTCCCCACAGCCTCACATTTGCTCGCTGAGATGAATTAATAACAAAGAGAGCTTTCTCACTCCTTTGTCCTGATTCGCGAGGTTAATGCACGGTGATAATTTGGCACTCTGCTGCTTCTCCCAACGCAGGGGACGCACTACTACGTGAGAGCGAGTGCCTACAACGTGAAAGGATGGGGCCCACCTCAGGGCTCGGCTCCGGTCAGAGCCGCCCCCTCCAGTGAGTACGCCGCACTTCAGGACGAGGCCGAAGGACCGTCATCGCCTCTGTGTTTTTAAAATGTTTGGATTTAGCTGACTTCGAGCTTCGTGTGAAACGAATGAAGTTTGGCAGATGCCGTGAATTATTAAAACACGGAGAATCAGGGATGTCGCTGTGAATCAATGGGCCCTGTAGCCGCGCTCCCTTGAGTTCGAGTTAATCTTTTCCTCCCCTCTCTCAAACCTTCTTGCTCTCCTTACTCGCTTTTTCTTTCCAATTTACGCCTCCAGTTACGCTGCATAGTCTTATGTTTTTTTCCCAAATTGAGTTGAAAAGTTAAAGCGTTTAACAACTCCAAGCTTTTCATTAGATAAGTTTCATTCTTATCCAACTTACAGAGAAGTTCAGAATTTCAAAAAAAAGCGTAGAAACTTTCAGAGCATGCAGGTGTTTTGTCATGCAAGTTCTAACGCTTCCTTATCTTTGAGAGAAAAGCAGCACTCAGGACTTGGCAGCAAATTAATTCTTGCCTTTTGAATGATTTTTTCCCCCCCCCCAGCTGCATGAAAGAGATGATTTGTTTTTTTCCCATGCAGGCTGGAGAGAGTGCGTTGGTGTGAAGACGCCGCTCAGGAACCACGAGGGCCTTGTGAGGAAACTGCTGGAAGATGCCAAGGAATCCCAGTACAGAGGATATTTTATAGGTAACAATGAGCACTCAATCATGCAAATTGTCAAAGCTGGCAAAAACAAATAACCGGTAGACTGCCAGGCTTTTCAAAAGTTTTCATATCCTTTTAATTTTCACATTTTTTCATGTTAGGACCACAAACGTTATTGTGTTTTATGTGATTAACCATCGCAAAGTGGAAAAAGATGCTCTACTGGCCTGCATGAAAAGCATCGTGTGGTGGAAAACTAACACTGCACGTTGGCCTAAACACACCATTCTCACAGGAACACACGTCGGCGGCAGCATCATCCTGTGGGGAGGTTTTTCTGCAGTAGGAGGGAGGAGAAGCAGCTCAGAGTGGATATGGAGAATAACTTTGGCAAAAAGTAATAAAGAACCAACTAATGTTTTTAAAAATAGATCTTCAGGTTTGAGGGATTTTTCAGTTTTTTGACTGAAAAAAACTGAAAAATATTTTCACAATAAAATGACTAAGAACATATTTTAGATATTTCTTTGTGTTTTTAGGTTGGGAAGGATGTATGACTTCAGAATCAGGTTTGACTTTAAAGAGCAAAAACAGAAAATTTGACTTTGATTTCAAGCAATTTATATGAATAAATTTAGAGGAATTTAAAACCCCCCATTTTTTTAGCGTTTTACACAAATGTCAACATCCCACTCTAGGGAATGTATCCACCCACTTTCTTGCAAAATTGTTCTTTCTTTATTTTGAAATCTAAAAACAGAAATAAAATGATGGCCATTTAAATGTGAGAACACTTTTTCTTTAATAGACATTTATCAAAAATGGTAACATTTGCGGCTCTAAACTATTTCTATTTAGGGAGATCGAGGTCAATAATGTCTGTTTGGATTATAAAGGCTTCAGCCCTCTGTTGTAGGCAATGACACCGGCTTGTTGCCATGGTGCACACACACGTAAAGACATTAGTAATGAACTGTTGCTGCCCATCCTCCAGCTAAGGGTCAACGACATTGGTGCCGGTCCATATAACCTGGTTATTTTCTATTTAACAACCAACACTGAAGAGTCTTGGGCAGCCGACTTCCCAAGGCGCAGCCGTCACTCGTCCTTTTTAAATTCGTTGTATTCCAACGTGTCTCAGACATAACTCAGCGGCTCGATAATCGCCACCTGGCTAAACATCACTTTCCCTCCTCTTGTTATTTTCGACAGACAGCTCGAAGTCGGCGAGTCCCAGCAAGCGCCTGTTGATGTCTCGGGGCATCAAGCAGCTGTTCCACTCTGCCACCAAGTTTGTTCGTCTCCTGCAAAGGTGGGCCCCGTCCGTGTTTCCTGTCCCAGCTCACCTTGAGAGTAACGAGACACAGTGGTTGAATGGGATGTAATTAGAGCCGTGCAGATTGCACAGGCTAAACCCAAACGCTTGAAAAGAGCAATTGTCACAAAGGGTTTCCCAAAGAAAACTTTCTGAGCTCGGGGCTCTGGGGCAGTCAATAAACAATGCTAAGCCTGGTGGGGACCCAAGCAAAGCCTGGTGGCCCGCCAGGCTTATATTACACTGTGGGAAACCCTGTCACATTAAGACTTCTGTAGCTCACAAATGATCTTTTTTTTTTCCTCCTAAAACAACCAGAAGACCATCCAAATCAACACTCACTTTCTTTGTGAAATTACTTTCATTTATTTCCATTTTCATGTGAGTGATATGTGAAAGTCTTAACAATGGTCCTCTACGTTGCCAGGGGTGTGTACTTGGCGACTGTTTTCTACCATAAGGACAACATCCTGGTGGCTGCTGAGGATCAGATCCCACTGGTGGAGATCCAGTGCTGCTCCACCTCCATCACCCAGGACTTCCTGTGGTTTGCCAAGGTGAGCGGATCGCAAACACAAGCGTTCAAAAGACTGAGTTCATAACAGGCTCATAACATATGAACATAAACATTTATGTTCATGCCCATGACGGCCGTAGAAAACTGCACATGCCATTTTTTGCAACTTGAATGCCTAAAAAAACCCTGCTTATCCCTCCATTTTCTATCGTAGCTGTCCTGTGCGTGGCAGCAGGTGCCCTGGCTTCAGCAGGGCCTGTCGTCTGCTCACTCCTCTCCCTCCTCCCTCCTTCAGAACCGGCACAACATCTTAAAAGCTGTTTGTCAGCTGCAGGTAGGAAGTTAAGCCTCTTATTCTCCAGATAAGCGCCGTCATGTTGGCTTAATTGCAATTTTAATTACCTCCTTTACATCTCCTTCTTCCCCCTTTTCTCTCCTTGTCGTCTCTTTGCTGAGCTCATCCAATCTACACAAGCACCCAGGCTGTGTTTTAACGCTCACTAATCCTTTATATCCTCAGTTTTACCTTTTGCTCTTGTGTCTGCTGTCAGTCTTCTCTAGGAACAATGGATTTGGGTCAGGTGTACTACGAACCTCTGAAAGACAGGCAGGGCAATGTGCTAATAGTGACATTGAGGGAGTTCCCAAATCCTCCATCAAGGTGAGACAGCGGGAGTCTTTTCATCCAGCCTGTAGGATATGTGTGCCAAACTGAAGGCATGTGGGCCAAATCCAGCCCGCTATAAGTTTTCACGTGGCCCTCTAGACTCTTCAAAGACATGAGATTATAACTGAGTGTTTAAATGTGATCTTATCAGTCAAATCGAACCATTTTTGTTATCTGTATTCTGCCACATTATATTGATGTAAAAAGATGTTAAATATAAAATTTCAAGAAGTACTCTTCGAATAAAGTGATGAGTTTTTATTGTTTTTTTTGCAGCTGTTTGTTATTGGGTAGTTTTATCACTACATTCTTCCACAATCAGCACTTTGAAGACATTCGTGATCTTTATATGGTCCAAAATGAAAAGGTGTTTGACACTGCAGTGGAGGACATTTGTTGATTGCAAGATATTTGACTCTGCAACAATGCAGAGTCAAATATCTTGATTCTCACTCTGCTTGCTGTACTTTTCTGTTGTTGTTCCTGGAAGAAAATGACAGAGTTTCGCTGAAACATCAAAGTTTTGATCTCTTTCTGTACGTTAGCCCTCATGACCCTCCATTCCACTGGATTGCTCTGGACCGGCTGGAGCGGAACCGCAGCAGAACCCCTCTGCTGCCCGAGCCCACTGCCATGGACACGCTCTTTGAGCAACTGAAGGTGAGTTTATGTTTGGCTGAAACGGAGACGAACGGTGTTAAATTACTGGAAATCGAACATGTCCTGCTCTCCAGGACAAGCTGTCCTTCCACAGGCACAGCATCCAGTGGGCCCAGCCCGGCCTGTATGTGGGCATCCTAAAACTGTGCAGCTCGGTGGACCAGATCAGAGTCCTGGTGCCGCAGCGGCTGCCAAACCTCCTCTGCCACACGCGGGTCCGACACAATCCCCACGTGACCAGGTAACGGCGTTAACGCCGAGGGACGTGCTGTTAAAGTTCACAGAAAAGCAATAGTTATTTAATCACCGTTTTCTTCTTCTTTTATGGCCGGGCCACAGAGAGGAGTGGGCCTGGCTCCAGAGTCATGTTTACACTGCACACATCGGCAGCGCGCAGAGCCCGCCAAGCGGCGAGGACGAGAGCTCGACGGAGAGCAGCGGAGTGGAGGAGTTTGTCAGGTCTCTGAGAGCCGCAGTCACACATCTCCTGACGAAGCTCAACATCCCCCTCTACAGGGTAAAACCGGACCAAAACGTTCATCTAAAAATGACTTTCTTAAAGCCTTACACTGCCTTGCAACAGCATTAATTACCAGTAAACATGCTAAGATTAGCCAGGTGGGTGTAGGTAAGCATGTTGATGGGGTTTTATGTGATGGACAAAATGATCAATGCTGTATAGAACCAACTTTTGTTGCAGCTTCTTGGGACGAGTCCGTCCAGCTTCACACACCGAGAAATTTACTTTATCTTTTTTTTTAATTTCTCATTACAAAACGGATCAAACTGTGTGATTGGACGGAGCGCATCTAAAAACATGAAATGTTAAATCTTGCCACAGATTATCAGTTGGATTTAAATCTGAACTTTGACTAGATCATTATTAAGCATTACATTATAACTGTAGCGCTGAACGTTTGTTGTGCAGGAAGGTGAACCTCCTGCACATAAAGTCCCTGTCCGTGTTTGGGAAATGCATCACCATAGCATGATACTGCCACCACCTTGTGCTAACAGTGTTAGTTTTCTCTCAAACCTTGTAGGCCTTCACAGAAAATCTGTATTTATATCCACAACCAAAGAACGCTGCAACTTATGTCATCTTTGAAGAGAGACAGTTGCATTATATTTATTTAGGGGTAACGGAAAAAGGGGGGCTGTAAAGAACATTTTAGATCTTTATTTGCGAAACAGTTAGATTGTCCTGTCGCTTCACAGTTACACACATATATTAGTGTTCTTGTCTATCCAATTGTAGTAATATATACTTTTAACCCAGGATTCAATATGTGTCCTTTCTAATTTGACAAATAAGGCACATTCCTCATCTCACAGGCCTACCAGTATGGCGTGTACACGCGGGAGCTGCTACAGTTCGGTGGCAAGGTCTCCATGCTTCTGCTCCTGCCTCCCAGTGAGGACTTCAGCTCCAGTTACTGGCCTCTGGTGGGAACCAAAGAGCCTGGCCTCACCCTGCCCCTGCAGATCTTTGAACTGGGTAAGAAGGAAAATACATTTGGTTTGGAGCTGTTCTGTATGAGGCAAAGCAGACAAAGTGAATCGTTTCTTGATTAAAGCTGCGGTGTGTAACTTCTATAAAAAAAAAAATCTGTTTTTTTACATATTTGTTATCATTGTCACTACTTTGTGACAGTACAGTATGGGACAGAAACAAACTGACAACAAATGAAGCTCATCAGCTTTCCCCCAGTGCCACTACTTGCATCTGCAGAAATGCACCACTTCCAGTCAAAAACAACCAATCGGAGCTGGGTTTAACACTGTCAATCAATCCTAATGTACTCGCTGCTCAATGTGCTAAAGGTGGAGAAGCAACTTAATGTTCCAGGAAAACTATTTGTCAGCCATCATTTGTGGCCATGCTAACTAGCCTTAGCATTCATGGCATGATTGACAGCGCTAAGACCCTCCTCCTGGCTCTGATTGGTTGTTTTTGACTTAGTTGTGTATTTCTGCAGATGGCTGTAAAACTACAGGGAGAATACAGAGAAGCCTGCTTTTTTAAAACATTTTTGCAAAATAGATGTCTCATGTTAAACAGAGTGGGGAAAAATTAACCTCACTTTAAAGTGGGACTTCTATGGACCTACAAAGAAAATCTTGCAAGAAAAGCGTTGCATCCTCTGCATAAGAGACGTGTGTTGTTGCGTTTGATAAAACATCAGGCAGTCATTCGTTTTATGGAAATGCCACTTTAAGATCAGTTTGTGCCATATCCAAACAAACTAAAGAACAGAAATGAAAAATATTTGCAGTAAACAACAACAAAAAAAAAAAAAGAAGTCAAGTTACTGTGGGAAAGAATCTGACTATTCAAGCTTTCAGGTAAATTGAATTGAAAATCTTCTGTTTGCTCTGTGACTCATCATCCAGTTCACTTCTGGACGTACGAGCGGGACTTCCTGAGTCAGTACTGCCAGGCCTGGGTGAGGCTGGAGCTGGACACTCACCTGGCCCAGCAGGCTCTGCGTGAAGCGCTGGACACCAAGGAGGTGCAGGAAGCCCGGGAGTGCCTCAATAACCTCACTGACCTTTCTCGTGTAAGAGCATAAAAACAACCTTTTTATATTACCAGCCGGATAAAAGCTAAACTTGATGATTGTCTTAAATATCTTTGTCGTGTGATTGATGAGCTTTTACCGAAGGAAACTGACTCCCTGGATGTCGGCCAACGGTAAAATTGATTGAAATATTTTTCCTGCAGCGTTTGGAGATGGTGTGGAGGGACGCCCGTTGGATAATGGACTGTCTGCAGTGTGTCCGCTCCAAGCAGTGGGTGGGGGCAGTGCCTTTGGGCCTGGTGATGGGGGGGGACCCACCGCCTTGTCCTGATGGTGAAGAAGAGGAAGACAGCTTGACTGCAAGGTTGAAGTGGCCCAGCCGGATCCAAACTCAAAGATCTGTAGCAGGTAATGGCGGCACCATGGGTGGTTAGCACGCCTCATTTAATCTTTTTAGCACAGTTTTTAGGATTAAAGATTGAAAACGTTGCACAAGAGTTTGATCACAGTAAAATATTGTGTACTAAAGGTCATATTCAAACATCTTTGTCGCTTACTTGTCTTTTTAATCAGCTGTTACTCTTTGTGGGACTTTCTAAGAAGATAAAATAAAATTTTAGTATGACTATCATATGAACTGGGTTCATCTAACATCTAAAAAGTTTCCACACACCTTCCTCTATAATCATGTCTTTTTATAAGAAATTTCCAAAAGTTCATTGTAAAAGTTTCTACCAGCTTTACACATATAAAGAGTGCATTTTTGAACTGTTTTCATTTGCAAAGTAGCTTGAGGTCGAGAGTGTCTGTTAATAGTTTTACCATAAAATCCCAACATAACACATTTAAGGTTCAGGTTGTAAAAAGGACAGAATGCGAGAAAGTAGTGTAAGATGAAAACCTTCACATATTTTACGTCTTCATTGTAGAAATTATCACTCCCCCCCCTTTTTTTTTTGAGGCAAATGATTGAAACCCGGGCAAATTTCGAGAAAGTCGTCTTCACTCCTAACTCCTTTCTGATTCTTTCTTCACTTTTCAGGACGTTCTTCCGCTGTCCCTATACCGGTTACCGCTGAGGTCTGCGCTCCAGAAAGAATCCCGGTTGTCCGGGAGAACCCTGCGCTCCTGTTGATGGAAGGCGTCGTGAAGGGAGGGTACCCTGTTGACATCAGCTCTCAGTCGACAGCGGACCTGTCCAGCATCGGCCTGCTGGAGGACGGATACACCAGCGCTTTAATGGACAGTGGACTTAACTCTGCTTCTGTTGCACAGCTAGAGGCCACGGTGTTGGACACCACAGACTTCAACCCCAGCATCACGGACGTCATCCGGCCGATGGAGATGGCGGAGCTGGTGGACATCTTGCCGACGCTGAGTCTTATTGAGGAAGAGAACCCCTGTTCTCCATCCAAGCCGTCTGTAATAGACATCCTAGAGAACTTTGGACTTGGGATCGGGGAAGAAAACTCCCACTTTGTCTTTGAGATTGACGACAGGAGGGGGTCAAAGGCGAACACTGAGAGCGAGACGCACTGTGAGGGTATTGTGTTAAACGGAGCAGGAGTCATGCCTTCTTGTGCCACTGTAAACGGTTCAGAGAGCGACACGCCTTTTTCAGGGCGCGCCTCGCCTCGGGACGATAGACAGACGATGGAGGCTCCAAGTAAGGGAGCATCACTTCCAGTGAGAAACCTGGTGGAGTGGGACAGACCGTCCACCAGTTCATCCTGATATTAAACTTTGTCAGCTTGAAGTTGCAGTCACACTCCAGCACTCGATAAAGAAGTGAAAAACGTCACTTATTCTTTTTTTGATCACTGTATTTATTCATAGTATATAAAAACTTGAGTTAGGGCTGGACGATGTTAGGGCTCATATCAGTCGATATCGATAATTACTGATTAGTTTTTTGTTTTAAATATCTGAAATTATCCCAAACTGGTAACATGGCCTTTCCTGTTTTATCCACAGTTTTCATTCTATGGCATTTTCTTTTCCTTTAAACCAATTATGAGGCACGGTGGCGGAACCTGAAACTTCTGCTGCGCAAGTTACTCAACAGGTTGCTGCTAGGCGACCAAAGAGTGAGTGAGTTGCTAGGTAACGAATGAGTGAGTGAGTTAGTTGATGCCACTGACCTTGCTTAGCCTGCTGTGAGAGGTTGAGCAACTAAAGCCTTTCCTCTGCCTACATTCCCCAGAATGCTGTGCGGTTCTGGATTGGAGTTCAGTGAAATTATTGAACATTCTATCAGACATTACATCTATAGAAACTGATCACGTGTCTATATCTATCTATATTGTTATTGATTGATTCTCCAGCCCTAACTTGAGTGTATATTGTAAGATTTCTCTGTGACATATTGCACCCAGTTTGATGAGTATAAACACAAAGCTGGACTTGTTTTTGCACATTTCTCTAACTTTCATTTTGCATTTTTCTAGCATGTAAACTTGTGCTCATAAGTTTCCATTCTGAATATGAAAAAAAACAACAAAACCATGTGTTGCTTAGTGGTTGACAAAGTCATTTGGTATCAGGCAATTGTGTTTTATCTTTTTAAATCATTAGGACAACATAAACTAACCAAGTGACCCTGAAAAAAAGTTTACAAAACATATTTCATGCCATGTGTTGCACCTTCATGGAACCAGCAGCAGTTCTGGCCTCAGGCTGTTTTGTTGCAGTGGTGCAGTACCTTTTCTTCTGGTGATTCAACCCTGCAGACTTTTTTACATCAGGTGAAGCTGTGTGTGTGTTTTTTTTTTTTTTTGTTTTTTTTTTGCATGTCAAATAACTTGTTGCTCTGCCTGACCTTGGATTACTTTCAACTGAATGCCTCATTTTTCACTTTTCATGTCCCTTTTCTGTTTTATACAGTTCAGTTACCTTCTAGCACAGATCCTTTAATGCATCTTTTCTCTGGTTATGAATCTAGAAAAATCTGTCTATTATTGGGCGAAACCATGAGTGTTGGAAAAGGCTTTTGTATTATCATCCATATTTTGTCAGTGTATGTAAACCTTTGAGCACAACTTCAGTTCTCTAGAGCAACATGTCAAATGTACAAAAAGTAATAATAATAATAAGCTACAGTAGCAGTCATGACTTGCTCACTACAGGACAAAGCTCTGTTGGTGCTTGTCTGAGCTGTGTTCAGTTCAGTCAAATAAAACCATTTCCTTTGAATTTTATATGTAAGGTTTAGGAATTACAGGCTTGCGGTGTTACTTTTGTTTTTCTGGTATTTTAATGATCATTTATATTCAACAGGAGGGTGATATTCACCAAACAAAACAATGTGTCCGACTCCGAGGGGATATTTCACCCACCAAGGCTGACTAACCACATCAATAATGGTTCCAAAGTTGTGTTATTTAGTTATTTCTTACTACACAGATTCCAAACGAAAGCGTAACATGGGATATGAGCATCTTTGACGCTGACATAGTGTGGAAGAGGAAAGCAGGTGTGTGAAGAAAAACGACACCAACTAGATATAGTTGGGTTATTGGTCTTATTTTATCTTATATGACCAATATCCTGTGAGTAATGTTTGTCAAGTGAGGAGTTGGGACCACCAACATGGCGAGTGGCCCATCTCATCTCGACGATTCCCTGGGAATTCAGAAGGTTGAGCGATTAGTGCCTCCTAGTGGTCAAATAAGTGAACTACAGACCGTCTTCCATTGTTACAGAAACTGTTTTAAATATCGCATTGCTTTCCGTCGCTTTAATAGACTTTTGCTTAACATTTTCCACCATCGGTAAGTGTTTAGTGCATACAATGACTTTCTCAAATTGTGCGTCAGTGTGGAGATCTGAGATCTGCGCTCTGACGCCAGATGAAAATGTAACCCTTTTTTAATTTATTTATTTACATCCAGGAGGACGTCAGAATCATAGCAAGAAAACAGGCAACCTGACGTTTTTCCATCACTATCCGCTCAGGAATAATAATCACAGTCAAGGTTTTGCATCGCATTTTCCTGACAGGATGTCATCTGAAAGTGCTGCGTCACAAGAAGGTAAGTGTCCTCCTCCATACTGCACCGCTGCAGAACCTCACTGTCCTACTGGAAGGGACAGGCATCTTACAGTTGGATCTATTCACGGAACTGAAAATTGATACAGATTTTAAATCCTTAACCATGTCGAACGTGATTTCCCTCTATCTATCTATCTATCTATCTATCTATCTATCTATCTATCTATCTATCTATCTATCTATCTATCTATCTATCTATCATATAGACTGATCTTCTCTACCTCAGGAAAGGTTTGAAAATCAACCTCTGTCCTCTTCAGTCAGAGGTTTGACTGACAGACTGGCCCACCAGGTCATGTCTACATGTTTGCAGTTAACAACATTCACCCCACTGTTGCCAACTCAGTGACTTTCTTGCTACGTTTAGCGACATTTCAGACAAAAAACAACAAAAAACAAAACTGGTGTGGCCAAAATCAAAATCAGCAGGTCAGGCTTTTTGAAGATTGGTAACCAGGGATCTGCCAGAAAACTGCTATCGGTGCAGCCCCACCTAAGATGGAATACATACACACATATTCATGACATTCTTTGACTAAATTAATGTTTCTTAGGTGTAATTACAATAGTTAAAAATGTAGTTTATACCAGGAGTCTTTCTCACCTGAGAATGTGGACCAGTACCTGGCTGAGTTTGAGCCTTCAAACAAGTTTAACTGGAGACGTTTCACATAACTTAGAAGTTGATGTAAAAATAAAGTTTGTTTTTAGATATATAAATGATTATGCTCAGCAGCAAACTAACATATATTGCCAACTACAGATAGAGTAGCTCATTTGATTTACTAATGCAGCAGCCATGTAGCCTGATGTGAAAACATTGTTTTAGACAAAGTCAGACATTGAAAAGTTTTAATTATCAAACTTGATCAAACACGTCTTTTTGAAGCCAAAAAACCTTCAGAAATATACAAAACCAACCACGAGAATCAACTCATTTAAAGTTAAAACTCAGTTTCACACAAATACAAACATTGTAGCACAAATGTTCGGCTGCTGAACCGGACTGTTCCAGGTCAAGTTTCTATTAGCAGCTCCACAAATCTTTCTCATAAACATTACATTACCAAGAAAAAACATCTTTATCTTGTCTTTATTCTATCCTCTCTCCCTGAAGGATAAGCTCCTTTTTTGCTACATTGTTTTGCTTGCTTATCTTCCGCCAGAGCTTTGGAGGTTTGGATGCGCTGCACAGCAGCTCATATGACCGTACAGTGCAGAACCTACCGCTACTGCATAGAACACTTGTATAGTGGCTTTTTAACAGCTATGCAGGATAGGGGACACTATGAAAGAAGGCGTCAACAAAGTTTGTGTTTCTTTCTTTTTCAGCCAGTCGGCCATCTCTCGAATCAAAGACCGAACCTTTGAGGATTGTACTGCTGGGCAGGACTGGGACGGGCAGAAGCTCCTCAGGAAACACCATCCTGGGTAGACCGGCCTTCTGGGTTGAGTTGTCCCCCTCTTCTGTCACCGCAAGGTGCAGGAGACAGACGGGGACAGCAGGCGGTCGGAGTGTTTCGGTAATCGACACCCCAGGGTTCTTCCATACAGACCTGTCCCCACAGGAAGTTATGGCCGAGGTGGGTCAGAGCGTTAGCTTGTACTCCCCAGGATCACACGTGTTTTTGGTGACCCTGCAGCTAGGCAGGTTCACCCAGGAGGAGCGAGAGACCTTGGAGTGGATCAAGGCGATGTTTGGGGCTGAGGTATCCAGATTCACCATGGTCCTATTCACCTGGGGCGACCAGCTCCGAGGCAAATCGGTTGAGTCCTTCCTGGACGAGAGTCCGGAGCTGTCTGGGTTTGTCAGCAGCTGCCATGGGGGGTATCACGTCTTCGACAACAGCGGGCAAGAAGGGACGTCGGAGTGCCCCGAGCAAGTCTTAAGCCTTCTTAAAAAGATTGATGAGATTGTTTCAAACAACCGAGGCAGCTGCTACAGCAGCGTGATGTACAAGGAGGCTGAGAGTACAATAAGGGAGGCATGGGAGAGGATACTGGAAGAGAGAGGACCCAAACTTCAGGCGTCTCTCAAGGAGACTGAAGGAAAGGAGAGCGAAGAAGACTTGGAGAGAGCGAGGAAAGAGGCAGAGGAGGCCAGGAAGAGAGCTGAAAGGCTGTTCTGGTGCGAGCTGGTGACTGCACTGGGCAGAGGAGCAGCAGAGGGGGCGGGCATCATGGAAAAGGACAAAAGCAAACCAGTGAAGAAGGCGAAGGTGGTGGAGAGGGCGATGGGTCTGGCGGTGTCGCCGCTCTCCATCAAATCAGCTGCGAAAGTGCTGGAAGGAGCGGTGAAAGAAGGCAGCAAGGTTCTGCAGAAACACAAAAAAAATCTGCTGCACTGACAGACTCGCCGACAACATGTTGGTTTGAGTCTCTGAATCAAGACAGATAGCCTTTATTACAAAGACGCGACATGTTGAAAGGAAAACTCACAACAGCGTTCTGTTGATCATGTCAAACACTTTCATCTTAAGAGCACTTTAAGACTGGGAAGTAGTGTGAATGTTTCTGAAAACAAAACATGACCAGATCTTTGAGTAAAGAGAATTCCTCGTGTAATAAAAGAAAGAAAATTTGGATTTCTGATTTCTTTGACTAACACTTCTGAAGTTAAATTAGAAACGAAAAAGTTTAGCTAAAGTAAAACACTGCAGCTTCTTTGGCTTTTCGTAACACGATATGATTTTAAGCCCTTCTTTTTTACCCCCCCAAACAACAACAACAACAACAAAATTTACACAAGACAAGGTAAACAAGAAATGCCATAACCGTAACAAACTTGGCAATAGTAAATACAGTAAGTTATTCAGGGAGTGCCTATGAATACAATCTGTGAGAAAATAAAACATTGGGTTTTCACATGTAGGACTGGACGTTTGGTGATGTTTAGTTTAAAGCTGCGGTCTACCTGAGTGCTCAAAACACCAGCTGAAAGAACCTAAAAGTTTGTTTTCATGCATTCGACATTCAAAACCATTAGTACAAAAACCAGGCTGGTTATTTCAAAGAGCTCCAGAGTCAAAAGCAGTTTCTGAAAAGGAAATGTTGGGACAAAAAACACACACTCTCCTTGCTGTAATCTGTAGAGAACCACGGCGCTCACCGGCAATGAGCATCTCGCGTCCTACTTGCATCTCAGGAGAAAGCAGAATGATACATCCGTACCGCATTGTTGCATGCGCACTTATACGATTATGCACGAACACAGACTTAAAATAAAAACATAGTCAAACAAAGAAAAAAAATCTATTTAATTTTGGTCTACAAATATAAGACCTTTAGTCCCTTTTGCTAAAGTACAGCTACCGGGAAAGGCGAAAGGATTCTGCCGCGACGCTGAACTGTGGCAGGCACTGACGTAAAACCTAAACCGGCATCGGCAGGCTCATCTTCCCTCTTCCTCGGAGAACTGCAAAAAGAGACAACAAACTGTGAGAACGCACTCTTTTTCCTCGGGAGACAGGCGATTGGACTCGGCGTGCGATTTCCTCACCCTTCGTGACGTAAAGGTAAAAGAAGTCGCAGTAGAAAATGGTCTGAACGACTCCGGCCACGATGGCGATCTGGTCATAGAAGCCCTCGGTGTGGTAGCGCCACACCCAGTTGGCTATGTACAGGGCCCTGTAGAGGCCGAGGAAGAACAGGTAGTGGGTGGTGATGGACTCCGCCTCGCCTGTCTTGGTGATCATGAAGAGCTGGGGCATTATGGCAACGGACTCCAGGAAGATGGAGAAGGTCCACAAGATCTGGAGGAAGGATCGAGGAGAGGGACGCATGTCCGTTTCTACCTTCACCACGTAAAAGGAAAAAAACTAAAGAGTTTCCAGGATCTATGGACTCGTATTTGTTTACCTCTAGTGGAGTGAAGGCATAGTTCTCCAGGAAGGACAGGCCGACCACCGGAATCAGCAAGAACTCCACTCTGAACGTGTCATTCTCCGAATCATACGAGTTCCTGAAGCGCATGTAGATCAAATACACCGTAGCATAGGACAGAGCCAGAAACACCACCTGAGGACAGAGTCAAACAATGATTAGAGATACGACCTTCAACTCATCACTTGCTGCTTTGCACAAAGCTACCTGCTTTGCATCACTACTATGGAAAAGAGCTGCTCAACTCATTGAACTGCTAACATATGTGGTAGCTGATAATTCAAGTTCCATCCATTTAAACTCTGTGTGTCAATCGTTTATTAAGCCAGTTCCCTAATTGTGGGAAATTGGCCAATACTTGCATAAGAAACCGATCTTCTCTATTGATCTTATCTACCTCCACAAAGGTCTGAAAATCAGCCACTGTCCTCTTTTGCTTTGCCGTGAGAGTGAAAGAGGACAGTAAAGTTCACCAGGTCACGTCTGCATATGCGTCTGTAACAATAGTCACCCCATTGTCGCCAACTCAGTCGTTACATTTAGCAGTAATGACTTCTAAATGTAACGACATTTAAAATCAGCATCGGACAAAAATTGGAAATCGGAATCAGCAGGTCAGGCTTTTTAACGATCAGTGATCGGCCAGAGAACTGCAATCATAGTGATGACATTTTCTGAGGCACTAAATGTTGGGCGGTTTGATGTTTTAGACGTTGTATCGACATGTTGATGGAGACATGTGTGTGTGTGTGGGATGTAACTCTTGTAACACATGTCGTGTGTATCTTCTCCCCACCAAACCTATGTATGGACTTTGCTTCGCAGTCCCCTCAAGCCACTTCAGTCACACTCTTTTTCCATCCACTTAGCTTCACAGGCTTGGATTCAACACTATAAACAGCCGGCTTCTTTAGCAAAGACCTCTTTAGTCTCACTGTGTTGAGCATCTGCTGGACGGTGCTCTTAAGACTGGAAAGTAGTGTGTGCTTTATTTTCTGTATTTTTTCATTGGTCTCATGCGGGTTTTTGTTAAATGAACACAAATAAATGCTTGAAACACATCACAGTGCGTGTAAATGTATCATGTTACTCCAATTTATAAAAATGAACCTGTAAACGTAGATGTGTGCAAAGGGGAAGTTGCATGGAGAACAACACTTACCTTTTTTTCCTATCTTTGGAAGAAAGCCCATTAATCAGTGTGAGTTCTCCAACATACCTTCATGACTGTGTTGTAGGCTGAAATGTAGACTGTGAACAGGTCAAGGTACCTGGTGGTAAAAACAAGTGCAAACAGCACCTGAGACTTCCCAGAGATGCCTAGGAGACAGAGAAGGCTTGATTAGGAGCAGCAGTGGATAATAGCACCTTCATGCTAATTATTAGCATTAACAGAAGTAGTAATTGAGTTTAATGATAACCCCAGCGTGATGAAGTAGGCGGAGCGCTGTGGTTTGTTGACACTGCCACGTCGCCTTTACACACATACAAGTAAACGTAACTGCAACCATAACTGTGCAAACTGCAACCATAAAATAAGTATTTTTAATGACCACAAAAGGCTTTAATGGTGAGCATGCAGACCATGAGGAAATGAAGCATTTACACTGCAAACACACACACACACACATACAGTGACGCCGTGCAGTTATACAGCAGGAAATCAATTATTTCTCAGGTAGCTCACCAGCACAAGATTTGGACCTCCATATCTTCATCAACAGGATGAGAATAGCCACCAAATGGGACACGTCACCTGCCAGTCGAAAGACGTTCATGCTGTTCCACCTAAAGTCCTCACAGGCCTTCAAACTCCCACAACACTGACTTCTGAGTTTGTTGACCCACAAAGGGAAAATAAGCTCGGAAGCAGATTAAGAGAGGGGGTGGAAAAACAAGCTAGCAGCTTCGCAGTTGACGTTAGACGGCTCTGTTGGCCGCTTGTCTGAAATATGCGTGAGTAAATAGATAAAAATGTCCGCAGTTTCCCGAACAGGCTTCTGTCATGAGAGCGATGATGGTTCCAGAGGCAAGCTGGGAAGAGGAGGTGACGTGGCTGTCAAGCTAGCCCGGTTAGAATCTGACGGTTACGTCGTTTTCTGTCTGTGCTTTCAAAATAAAAGTGTTTACTCTTGGTTCAGATTTAACCCATGTAAAATAGCAAAGAAAAAAAAGGCTCATACACGCGTTTCACTTAGAGACAAAAATATAAACTGTCGTTTGTGGTCATTTTAAGCTAAGTTCTACGTGTGTTTTGTGCAATGAAATTGTAAACTTTTATTTTGAAAGCCCATAATTTTATACGGATTTCCTGTGTTGTTTTTTCTTACTGTGTGGAACTTAATCTAGAAGAAACGGGATTTTAACCTGTAAATCCTTAATTAAGCAGCAGGTGGCGAGAAACTACCACCAGGAAAATATAAGGACAAAACATCTCTTATTCAATAAATTAGAATATACGTCTCGTTCGTCAGATTAAAAGTACATTTTGAAAATGACAAACTTTAAACAGGTAGGTAGTGTTTTTGTTTGTTTGATGTATTATAATTTTAAATGTCATGTTTTCATGGAAAATCATAATTAACAGAAATAAAGATTTTCAAACATCCATTTGTGTGTAACTAATCTATATCACGTGTTTCACTTAGTAATAAAGTTCCGGAAATAGACGGACTTTTCAATAATATTCTAATTTATTGAATGGAAAAAATTCTGAAATGCTTTTTATGTATTTGGGGGACATTTTTAACAGCAATTATTGTTAAAAAAAATTTTTTAACAGATTTTTGTTCTTGCATCACTTACTCATCACTGATAAAGCATCTAATGGTTGCTACGGTAATTTGGTTGCCCCCCACCCCACCTCTCCCTCCCCACCTTGAGACAATATTTGCTGTAGTGAGCTTTGGATATATAATCCCTTCTTCACTCCCTTCCCATCCTACTCACTGTGTATATTGTGCCAACATAAATACGGGTCCTCTGCAGCCACTCCTCAAAGTTGGCTTCTGTGTGACGTCATACTTACGCAGGAGAGAAACTGAGAATGATGAATTACTAACGAAAAGTTCCTAGAAACTCATCAAGTGTATCATAGAAAAGAACACCTTCAATTTTATATAGAATTGTGCATTATAAATAAGAGACTCGAATGACTTCACAGCTGTTTTTAGAGGCAACAGTTTACCTAATATTAATGATATTAATGTAGAAGCGTCTTAGTTGTAAGCAGAGATCTTTATGTTAGATGGCATTTGAAAAAAAAAAAAAAATTATTTATATATATATATATAATTATTTTTTTATTTTTATTTTTTTACAAATGTTTGTGTTTTTCTCAGACAATTGAAAGCAACCCATGTGTCACAGAGGAAATCCCAGCTGACCCATGTGAAGGCTGCCATAATAACCGTGAGCTGAGCAAAAGGTTATGGGAACTAATCTGACACCCAGGCCTGATTAGAAGCTATTTATACATACACACAGCATGGTGAGTTTGCCTGACTGGTTGTGTTTTCCTCAGATGATGGGATGTGGGCACGTTGGTTCGTCATATTTACATTTTTGCAGAAAACGATCCAGTTAGCTAGCTTTTAAACTTTTTAAGCTGGCTGTGACACTTCCCCCCCATCGAGGACTGTGGATATGTTTGAAGTTGCCTTGTACAAAACACACTACAACCACAAATATAAGCATTTGTAATTATTGTAGTGGAATTTTATGTACTGGATCAACACAAAGTTCAGATTGTGGAAGGAAAAAAAAGCTGCCGTATTAAACACACTCTACCATTTCACTGATATTTGTCAATCTTCTGGAGTATGTTTCTATCAGCTTTTTATATCATGAAAATGAAATGCATTTTGTGCTTAGGAAAAAAAAACCTAATTATTTTATTTCATTATCTGATGCTGTGGAGAGATTACATTTTAGACAGCCGAGTTTGGTAACTCAGTTGTTTTAGAAAAAAAAAGCTGAAGAAGACTAGACTGCAAGCTGATCCCCCCTATGCTGGACCTGAAGATGTGGACTGTGATTTTTGCACTCCACAGAGATCAGAAAACAATCCAGCAGATGATTCAAGACATGGAGGAAGATGTGAAGCTGCTTGAACAGGAGGCCATCAACTGCTCTGCTGCCGAAACAGTGGAGATGCCGAGCTGATCCGTCTCCTTCAGAAGAGAAGCTCTGAGGTGAAGCAGCAGATAAGATCCCAGCAGGAAACCAAAGTGAAAGTTGAGGACGTGACAGCAGCTGTGTCAGAGCTCAGAGAGAAACTACAGGACGTCCTGAGAGACACGTGGACAAACATCTCACTGGCTGTCACTGAGGTGGATGTTCTACTGTCCGGGCCAGAACCAGAACCAGAACCAGAGAGCTCTAGCACGTTTGGTCAGCTGGTTTGACTGCTGTATGTGCTGTACAATGGTTGCTGGAAATTACAAACATTTTGTTGTTGATTTACCATCCAGAAACCACCTGGTGCATTCTTGTTGGTTGTGCAGGAGGCGCCACTTCTGCTTTTCAAAGATGCACGGTTGTATAATTGATCTGTTTGCAGCCTATTTCAAGGGGGAATGTAAATGTTGAGTTTACAGCAGCAACTTTTGTGTGTGTGTGTGTGTGTGTGTGTGTGTGTGTGTTTTATTTTTTATTTATGATCTTCAGTAGGAATCCGGCTGAAGTGACACGTTTTCTTGTCTTTCCCACTTTGAAGTGTGCATAGAAGGCCTCGGTCTGATGTGAAAGCAGGGAGTCACAGACTGCTAAGTGAAAGTTTGCAAACACAGCAATCAACTAAAAAAAAACCCATTTATTACAAATTATGAGAAAATATTTAGGTAAATTCCTTTTACAGAGTTTGCAAGAAGAGATATGGTGGACAGAGAGAAATTTGTTCAAACAATAAACTTATTATAATTATTTAATTTTTATTTTACTTTCCCCACAGAATAGATGCACTTCTACAATAAAGAATGTTCTTTCTTTCCCCACATCTTTACCAGGGGTGCCAGTAAGTAAGACGGATGCTCAGACAGGGAGGAAGCTCCTGATCGTCTCCTTTCCTCTCCGTCTCCCCCTCCCATCATGTCCTGCACTGATTGACGCAGCACTTTCAGTCTGTTCTGTGAGTTCACACAGCACAGTAGAGTAGACAGGATTACAATCAGTGAAGGAGGAAGAGGAGGACAATGAAGGATTAAAAAGACAAACACAACTGGGATGAAATAAGAGATATGCAACAAGCGTGAAACTAAAAGAAGAAACTAAAAAACTAGAGAAATTAAGGAAAATTACTAAAAACGGAAGAACATGGGAGCGTCAGCCTGAAAGGTGAACGTGGGGTTAAAAAAGTGAAAGCCTGAACAAGGAGGATAAAACATATCCAAGCAAAACAACAACGACTGAACTGCGGGGTGAGTAAAGCTTGTGATCAATTCACAGCCTCTTTTTTTTTTTTTTTTGATAATCAGAAGATGTACAGATGAGGGAACTTGTGTTTCACTTTAGATGTTTGCATTTCGGCAAATTGTTCACACTTTATAAGCTCAAACAGAAGCCGACAATGTTGGTGTGCCTGGTTTCTGTTCAGAGTGAAGCCGGTGCCTCTGCCACCTTCAGAAAAGAAAAAGAGGGAGAAGAAATTCAGTCTTATTATTAAATAAAAATGAAAAAAAAGAAAAGAAATCACTATTATTATTATTATTATGAGATTAAAAGTGGTCGAATTTAGAAATGCTTATAAGGCAGAAGTGTTAAAAATTACATGAATGAGAAGCTTTTAATGCAAAGAGTTAATGGTCTAAAATATAAAAAATGAACTTAGTTGAATTGATTGAATCCAGATCTTTATTTCAAAAAGGCTTTTTACCCCTCTAACTGTTCCCAAAAAGGTTGAGAGACATGACACAGACCCACGCTGTCACACAAGGGAAAAAAACTCAAGAGGAGGAAAATTTGTTGTCCTAAAAAAGTAACTAAACAGGTGTTGTTGTTTCCTAAGTAAGTTTTTCTGTCCTGGAAAAATGTCTCTGTGTTTATGGTAATTTTCAAGATAACTTATTTGCATAATTATGATAATACATTAGTGTGTCTGAGCTACTGCTGGCCACTGTGGCAAATAAAATAGGGAACATGACACTAATTATTAATGTGCCAATCTTTCTGAGTTCGACTAATTTTAATAAAATCAATTGGAGCAACACAAATGCAAAGGTAATTTTCTATTTAAAGCCACTCAGGAAACCTTTGTTCTATAACTTGCCACTGAATGTGTCAGGTAATAATTCAAACCTTTTCCAAGACAGTGACTTCATTTCCTCCTTTTAATGACCTGCATGAAGACTACTTTGCATAATTGCTTCTCTAAATGCCATTTGGCAGGACATAAAACTCTGCTGTCCATACTGTGCGAGTCATGCTTTTTTCTGTTTTTTTTTTTTTTTGAAAGCAGACTTCCACTTCTGTCACCAAGTACTTTTGTGCTTTTGAGAAACCAAAACAGAATATTTAGTTGAAAAACCTCTACACTGGTGGGACTTTGAGGTTCTCCATCTTTAAGGTCTATTTATTTATTTTTTTGTGCAAATTTTCCTTTACAAAAGTT
This sequence comes from Alfaro cultratus, assembly GCA_903066825.1. Lineage (NCBI taxonomy): Eukaryota > Metazoa > Chordata > Actinopteri > Cyprinodontiformes > Poeciliidae > Alfaro > Alfaro cultratus. The sequence continues at coordinate 24,715 of CAEFZX010008107.1, forward strand.
CAGATTGCACAAATAGTGTTTATTGACATCAACCTTTAAAGCCTTGTCCCAGATTTTTGATTGGATTGGACTGAGGCCTGGACTTTGATTGAGACATTTAAGCACATGATTAAAAATGTCAACCCTTAGAAGCTGGTAGAATGATTCCTTCAAGACTTGCTTCTGTAACCACAGCAAAAGATAGTTCTAGAAAGGGTTCTTTTAGGCGCGCCGAATACAAATGCATGCCACACATTTCAAATTAATGCGTGTTAGAAAAATTAGAATGATCCTTCGATCCTTTTCTTCTCATTACAACATTATGTACCATTTTGTGTTGGCTTGACACAAGAAATCCTGATTAGAATTTGAATTTGTAGAATATACAAATTACAGAATTTGTAGAATTTGAATTTGCATTTAAATGCAAAACTGATCTGAACTTCATGGAGGAATGTTAAATGTAGATGGGGTACGTTACCCCATCTACATTTAGCAAACCACAAAGAGACGTTCCCTCAGAGCAAGGCGCTGTGATGAGATAATCCTGTCTTCATTCTGTTTATCCAGAAGAGAAGGTCAAAGGAGTTCACAGAGCCTTGATATATTTTACATGATTGGATGAAAATGAAATCTAAATCCAGCTTTTAGTTCACTGATTGAAATACCCGGCAAGCCTGCAAGTAGAAGCATAGACGATGGATGGATGGATGGATGGATGGATGGATGGATGGATGGATGGATGGATGGATGGATGGATGGATGGATGGATGGACCAGTCAAAATCAAACCCAACATGTTCAGTTCATGAAACCCAACATTCTAGAGAAATACAAACGACAAAAAGTCATGATTTGGAGTTTTACAGTTGTGTAAAATGTAGTAACTGAAGATATTTCGTCCCGTCTCTTTAAGCGGAAAGTTAAAATTCACATGATTGCAACTAGCAATCATGCGACTGCAAGTTGCAATCACCTAGCAATTCCTACACAATTCCACTTGATTCTCATCTCCATCTGGGTTTTCTCCCATTGAAAAGGATTCCTATAGTAGAATTTCAACCGGACCAATCAGAAAACAGAAGACGTTGTGAACGATGACGGCGATTTTCTGCGCTGTTTTAGTATTGTAGTCTGCCGTAGTTTTAGCAGTGGCAGTGGAGGAAGTAATCGAAGCCGTTCAGTCCGCGTTGGCCATGCTTTCAAATATTGATGGCAATAAGAGCCGCTTTGTTTATTTATTTTCGCAGTGGAGGATGGTTAACACTTCATAGTGTCAAGCTGGAGCATTACATACGTCACGGACAAATGTTAGCGACTGAGTAAAGTTTCAAACTTCAACAGAGGACGTGAACGTTTCCCAATAACCAACCGTCCAGACCCTCTGTAGAAAACAACGTGTAGAACAAGGGACAGGTTTTCACCAAGCTACATTGCAGCTATTCTGATTCTGAATCTCATTCACATTTTACTTTTGTTTAGGTTCCTAAACTCTTTGGTGGCTCTTCAGATGCACCTCATCAGCCACGGAGACCTAAAGTCTGGGGGCACAGCGCAGTCTGTCGTCCCACCGCGGCCCATTCACAGCAATGACAGGTGCCATGGGAAGTAGATCCAACAGGTGCATAGCCTCCATCCGGGTAGAAACGGCCTCCACCTTTAGACTTTGTTTGACTGACTGTATATTATTTTTAGTTGTTATAAACCCTTCTACTGCAGCTGTGGCCGTCTCACATTGTACTGTGAGAATATAGAGGGCTTGTTAATATGGCTTGGCCGGGTGATTCAGCCCCAGCTCAGGGGTATTTACAGCAAGAGGATCTTCAGAAAGGCCAAGGCCACCCTAAATTGTCCTGCATGAAGGCAGGCAGAGATCTACAACAGTTACTCAGCTGAAACAGATTCACAGTGTTAACACAGAGTTCAGCATAACTGGGTCTAAAATGTTCTATACTCACAAGGTTCTGATTGCTTACATCTTCTGTCTCGGGGTTTTGTATGGGTGAGCCAACCCTTTGCTAATGGAGTATTTCCCCAAACACATTGATTATGTGTCAGTGGGTAAATGGATGATCAACTGGGAGTTTTGTCATTTACCTACATATGGAAGTGACATAAACACAAGTCACTCTTGAAATAGGTTGTCAGACTGACACTGATTCAAATCTAATCCCGTAATCTGATGACAGCAATCCGTCTCAGATCGCTAAACTGAACTCACCTTCCCAACAGGTAATCCTCCTGGAGAGACAGGTTACTTTGGATGAGCCACTCTGTTGAACAGTAATTCGGCAAATTTGAGTGGGTTGTGTCTAACTGAGAGATTTGACTGTGTGACATGCGGTATGTTTCCATGCATGTTGCTATGAGATTCTCTATGTTTCCTAAAACGTAATCAGGGATCCCAAAGATAAATGTTTGTCTTGATCTTTAGTTCTTTGTCAGTACATTGTCCTATGAAGACATTTTAATTTTTGTACTTGTACTTTTGAAGAAGTGTAACAGCTCTTTTGTAGGATTCTTCTCTGCAACTTTGACTTCACAGTTGCAAAGCACATACTTTTGCATCAAAATTATCTTCATGATGTTCTTTCAACTCTTTCAAGGTATTATTCTGTTTTCAGCAAATGTCAGGATAAGTGTAATGTGTCTACGCATTAATCTGCAACATACAATGTGGATGAAATATTTACGCACCTTCACCATGGGAATGGAAGTCCCATTAGTTTTGAGTTTTTAATGATAAATTTGGGACATTCATTTTCAAGTGTATGAGTTACTTAAGTGCATATGTTTAATCGAAAAAAACAAACAAAAACACATAATAAATTCAAACTCCTTCTGTTTTTATTCTTTCAAATGGTTTCTTGTACAACTACTTGACCTCAACAAAAGAAAGACTCAAGCGAATCCATGCAGATGCTTGAGTGTACTTTAATTTTGTAATCATTCCTCAATAGAACATTATTATTATTATTATTATTATTATTATTATTATTATTATCATATTTGATCTATACATATAAAATATTTAATGTTAATCCTTTGACAGGTACAGCATTGTGTCAGACATCATACCGGAGGAGGAGCTACAGAAGATTTCTAGCCTTGCGCTCTACAACGGTCACGGTTCTGCCCAGGTGAAGGAGCAGAGCGACGCAGAAAGAGAGGACAGCAGAAGGAGGCCCGGAGCCTCCACTGTCGTGTCCGGCTCCAGTGGACGAAGAGGCATGAACAACTACAACGGGAAGGTCCTGACGAGGGGTTCCAGCCAAGTCCGGAGCCGTTTTGTGAAGAAGAATGGGCAATGCAACGTGGTGTTCACTAACATGGAAGACAGGAGTCAGCGCTACCTCGCCGACATCTTCACCACCTGCGTGGACATCCGCTGGAGATACCTGCTACTTATATTCTGCACCAGCTTCCTGATCTCATGGCTGATCTTTGGTGTAATCTTTTACGGTGTTGCCCTTGCACATGGGGACTTTGATGAGCCCACTAATCAGAAATCTAATGTGCTGGTGGCAGGAATGTATGGAGCCTCCTCTGGGCACACAGTCGGTGGGCAGACACAAAGGATGCCCTGCATACTGCATGTTCAGGGCTTTGTTGGGGCACTCCTCTTCTCCATGGAGACCCAGACTACTATTGGCTACGGCTGGCGCTGTGTTACAGAGGAGTGTCCTCTGGCTGTGTTGACAGTGGTTATACAGTCTATTGTTGGTTGCATCATTGACTCCTTCATGATTGGCACCATCATGGCGAAGATGGCACGGCCAAAGAAGAGGAACCAGACCCTGATGTTCTCCAAAAACGCTGTCATTGCTCTTCGCGATGGCAAACTGTGCCTGATGTGGCGGGTGGGCAACCTGCGAAGGAGCCACATCGTGGAAGCTCATGTCCGTGCGCAGCTCATACGATCGTATGTCACAGCTGAGGGCGAGTTCATCCCTTTGGAACAGATGGACCTCAATGTGGGCTATGACGAAGGCACGGACAGGCTATTTTTAGTGTCTCCGCTGGTCATAGTCCATGAGATAGACAAGGATAGCCCCTTGTACACCTTGAGCCGAGCTGATCTGGAAGCAGACGACTTTGAGATTGTTGTGATCTTGGAGGGGATGGTGGAGGCCACAGCCATGACCACGCAGTTCCGTAGTTCTTACCTCGCGAGAGAAGTCTTCTGGGGTCACAGGTTTGAGCCAGTGATCTATGAGGACCGGGACCGCTACAAGGTAGACTACGCGCGATTCCACAATACCTACGAGGTCACGTCAACGCCCCATCTCAGCGCAAAAGAGCTCGATGAAGCAGTGAGCCAAGCATCCTCCACTGCATCTCCTGCATCAGCACATAAGTCTACACTAGATTTGATCCCACGGTCTCTGACCGCCTTCTGCTATGAGAACGAGGTCGCACTGAGCTGTGCGGAGGAGGAAGAGGAAGACATATTTGACTCCACACAGATGGTAGGGAAGGACAGGGCAGAAGAGAGGAGGACTTCTGTTGACTTTCAAAGTATGTTTCACGACACAGCAACCATAACCTCAGGTAGTCACAATGTCATGTGTGTTCTGGACATGGACAATAACCAGATGGAGTTTGACATCCTACAAACTGCGATTCCTCTTGATCCAGTCAGCTATAAGAGTGAGCAAGAGGCCTAAAGAGTGGGAGCTTGGGTTGTTTGTCCAGAAAGTTGGATGTCTGTTCAGCTTACATCAGCAAGAAGAAGAGCTGAAGCTCATTTTGCCTTTCCAGTGCTTTCTTCCTTTTCTTTTTTTTTATTGTTATTGTCTTTTCACGTATTGTGTTAACATTTCAGCAATATAGTTTTTCCAAGACTGCAATGCTTGGAGGGCCATAGTGATCAAGGAGACTGATTCAGCATGTGGACAAAATATCTCTGATGAACATTTGGCTTTATTAAACTGAGTTCATAACCAAATGACAGCACAAGCATGTTAAGACCAAGAATTTAAAGTATATTTTAGAATGTGTGTATATTTCGTATGGCTCAAAATTACCTTTGTATAAAATACTTTATTTGAAATGTAACTAAAAGATTTTAGAAGAAAGCAACTGATTTAGTTAAAATTTCTCTGTCTTGTACTGAAAAGCTTACAATTTCAGGGGGAGGTTCTGAGTACATCCCTGAAGCAGCCATTTAAAGGCATTCTCTAAGTGTAGCAGATGGGTTTATTTGCATTTCTTAAATCAACCCTTCAGGTTGTTCTTCAGTGGAGTTGTGTGGAATAATTACGACCAGTCACAATTTAACCTGGAGCAGCAGTCAGAGCGATCTGAGGAGCTCAGATATTCTCATGTGGGAGTCAAGCTAACAGCAACTTAGATATTAGCCAGCTGAAGCAATGCTACATTAAAATGACACACCAGTTCAGATGGATATAACACTTAGATAGTCTTCAGTTTTGTTTGTAACATTTTCTTGCTAATTTTTAACACTGATTATCCAGTTAGCCTCACATCTGCCAACCCAGACCTCAACATCCAATATGGCTGCCATGTGTTTCACACACAGCGATTGTTGCAGCAGTAAAAAGTCGATTTGCTCTTTTTCTCTCTTTCAATTTGTTCTCAGTAAGTCACTTGCCATTCTTAGCGCTGTACATATTCTGCTGTTGAACGCTTTGCTGCAGTGCTTGTCATTGCTTGTATTGCTAATAGTAGTTAGCTTCAGGTAGGAATTATTATTGTAAAGAATTAAAAATATCTTTGTAATATTTTGTATGTGCGCAGTATCAGAACTATTGCTATTTATGCCTGATCCTACAAACTCCTCTGACTGATGTCTAGTGCAGGGAAGTTAATGACTGCTGCTAGCTACTCCACGGTGCCCCACACAAAGACAAGTAAACAAACTTCACATCTAAGACAGCTTTTTTTTATTGCCTGTTTTGAATATTTGCAAAAATTTGCATTTCAAATGCTCAATGCTTAAATTGACATTTATGTAATATAAAATGTAAATTAGATTTCAGATTCTATAAAGACGGAAACAAATTGATTTGCTAGGATTGAAAATAATCAAAATAGGAGTTTTTTTGGTTGATTATTGGCTTGGTTGCAGATATAACTATGTTTCTCCAGCTTTGTTTCTAGTGAAGGTGTGATGAGAGAAACGACACTGAGAAGTGGCTTTATGTTGTATTTGTGCTGTTGCTGTTTGCCAAACGTCTGGAGTTTGGAAGCGAAAGGCGGAGGAGTGCCTCTGATCCCACATGTGGGTAATGTGGAGAACAGGGCAGTTTAAGTGTACTTGGTGTCTGTGATGGCAGGCGGGGTGAAAGGTCGCCGCGAGGCCCGAACAGGAAACAAAAGGGATGAAGGCTGCTGGTACAGTCATCGGACATGTTCAGCATGTCGCTGGATTTGCACAGAGAGGATTAATTCAAGAGTAACTGAATGTCATGGGAAGTGCTTCGGTCTGAGTTGGTGCAATGATTGTATAATAGATGATATTACAGGACGACAACTCTTCTTAAAGGGACAGGATGATGAGAGGTTTCGATTATATGTGATCTAAATCTGATTTTAGGGACTTTGTGTATAAACAATTGTTTGTTAAGGAACAGAAGCCATTCATATGGTGTGACACCAAACCAAAAAAGCTGATTTGCTTTTGAAAATGTAAACAAAAACAAAATTATGAAAAAAAAAAAAGAAATCATTAAAAGAAAGTTGGAAAAGAAAAACAAAACATGAAAGAAGTTACGTTTGACATTTTGATTATTTCAGGATGTCTTTACAAGCAGCTCATTAAACTACAAAAATATTTGAAATTGAGTTTGTATGGAGGCTAGCAAAGGCTAGCAGATACGTGGGGGAAAAATATTAGAACACCCTATGAAAGAAATGTTGGAATAATGTTCTATGAGCAGATGAGTGTGAAATGAGCTATTTGAACACAAGCAGTGGACGTTAACCATATGTAGAAACTTCACACCAACTGTGAAGCACGGAGGTGGAAGAGTCATGGTTTGGGGGTCATTTGCAGCGGCAGGATCCGGTCATGTAGAATCCACCAGGACTTCCACCATGCAACAGGAACATCTGTGAAAACATGAACGGTGAAACAGAGGTGTGGCATAAAAATGACCAAAAATTAACCTTAATCAAAACAGTTAAGGCAATGGAAAGTCAAAACCCAGGCATTGAAATTATTAAAATGCTGTGGAGTAAGTAGCTTGTCATGGTAGCTACCAGAAGACAGGGTGTCCTAACTTTTTCTTTCTCTAGAAAATATAATTTGTTGACATCGCTTCCTTTTTGAAGGTAAATTCCCTTGAATTTCTGCTGATTTGTAAACAATTTCCTGAAACTGTACTGTACCCAAAACTGCATCCAGTCACTGTGGTAATCCTAAGATTCAAATTCCTTTCCCTCTCTGTGTGAGATGTTTTTTCTGCTTTAAAGGGAAAATATTGTTTTAAATGATCAAGTTTTTGTTCACACATGCAGCAAGCAAACGTAGCATTGCCGCTTTACAAGAGACAGACTGTAAATTGTAATCTCAAAGAACTGATTTTAATCCTTTTCAGAATTCTAACCACATTTTTTCTTTTCTTTATAGCAATTGCATGTCCTTGTTATGATTGAAGGAAAGTATCATCACCCAAATCTGAGTAAAAGATCTTAATAGAATATATTTTTATAAATGTCTGAAGTTTAAATGTAAAAGTCCAAGAAAAAACTTTAAGCAGAAACATTTATCCTTAAATTGAAATAGGCACACTGCCAGTCAAACGTTTTTATCAGTCTATATGTCTGTATTTATTTATTTTATCATCCATATTTTCGTACTACATTCTTCATTGACAGGACAACAAATTAGCAAAAGAAGAAGAAACAGGTTTAATTTTTTTTCCACCTCTTGTGTCGCCCTCTTAGGGTGGCGCCCTGAGTGGTGAGCCATATCCCATAAATCAGAACCACTTCTGATGATATTTATAACTTGATTTTATGTTTAACTTTCTGCTTCTATAAGATGAACTCTAGAAAATGACAAAAATGTATGCTGTTTGGAGCTGTATTACTTGACATGTGCACAATGGAAATACATATCTAGATAAATATATATATATACATATATATTTTTATTATCTACTTTGCTTCCAGGTTCTTCCTGAACTGTAAAGCAAGCAGATGTTTTCGCTATTCCTGTTATTTCAATTCCAGTCTCTTCTTGCAGAGAACATGGAGCATAACTGAAAGAAATGTATTTTATTAATTTATTTTAGGAACACCTGAAATACAGAGCACTTTACTCTCCCTTGTCCACCTTCGACGTTGTTAATAAATGTCTATGTTATCCTATCGCTTTGTTCTTTTTTCCAATAGGTTTTGCTGAGATATTTATGCTATATCCAACTCCAGCCACTAGATGTCCCTGTGGTCGTTTTAACACCCAAAAAAAGATGAACAGAAACTCAAAACCTGTTGGAGAAAAAATACTGTCCACACACTTTTCATTTAAAAAGTATTGCAAACTAAACTTTCAACAGCTCCCCTTCCTTTGCATTGACCACACAATAAAACACCAAAGTTCATTTACACAACAGTTTATAGTCTAAAGAGAAAATAAGAGACTGGAAGGAAAAATGAAGCAATGAAGGGAAGAAGTAAGAAGGGGAAGGCATTATAAGGAATTTTAACACAAAGAAACTCAAATTCTTTAAACCACTGAGGGCGACATTTAGTGGGACATTTTCATTGGAGTAAAGAGATCTCCCTTGTTCCTGGTTTCTGAACAGTATACTTTTTTACAAGATAAGTTTGTAGTCATGTATAGTTAGAACTGAGATTCTCTCTTGATGAACATAGCAGACCTTACTGACATTTCTAACTAATTGTCAGCTCTTGGGTAAAAATGCAGAATTGCATATTTTTTCCCCTCCAATCATTTACGCTTAGTCTGTTTCAACCGGTCAGACCACTGATCTCCCGAACTCCTCAAACAACAGAAAAGGTTTTCTGCTTATGTTCAGACAGTGCTCTCTGCTGGAAACACGTAAAATTACAGTGAAGACTTTATTTGTGTTCAATTAAATCAATTCTAATTAATTTAATATGCAGTTAAATTGTATTGCTCAAATTTTGAGGAAACTTGAGTAGAATTTCCTCACAAATACCCAGTTCTGACAATGTGGAAAAATGTTACAGACATTTTAGCAAATTTGCTAAAAAAGAAATAGAGAACCAAAAAAATAAAAAAATCACATCTACGTAGGTACTACTGAGACTAAAAGGGAAAGTATTATGTACGATTTTTTAGCTTTTTAGTGTTATAATGTTATCCCCTCATCTAAAATATTCCTGGAGTGTTGCTTTGATGCTCTGAAGCTTTCATTTGTGTTTGAGAAATCCTTGGATTTCCATGGCAACCATTCAGGTAGATTCTGTGGGGGACTTAGCGCCAGCTGAGCTTCCTCCTCCTACGCGACTCCCCCACTCAGCTCCTTCAGACTAGCCAGCAGCAATTAGCAACCACCTGGAGGAATTGTGCATCTGCTGAGCTCATTATACGAGCCTTCTTCTCAGCTGGTAAAAATGTTGTTAAATAATAGAGGAGCCATGTTGTGGTGACTTCCTGAAGACGGAGTTTCAGAAAGAGCAGGAGTTCTAAAGAGTCAGAGGCCCAATTTCAAGATGTCAAATTACGAAATCAAATTTCTTTTAAGTCATATTTGACATATATCAATATGTAGTAGTTTTATAACAACTGAAGGTCACATAATTACTTAATTGTGCTATATAAAATAGCACTATACCTAGAAAATACATAAAACCGCCCCTTTAAAATTTTTGCCTACTGTGTTACCATACAGACATGGATTCCAACACACATCCTCCTTAACATTTTCACTCAGATTATCTTCATGTAATAAATACAATCTTTACCACAAGAAATAATGTAGGTCGGCTCTGAAAGCTCAACATCTGAATCTTCTTCTGACGAATAAAGTTTTGCTCTGAGCCGTCATGAAGGTCCAGTCCTGATCTTTCTTTAATTAAACATTCCTTATCTTTTTTCAGTCAGTCTCAGGATGTTTCCATCAGAACTGTTAGTCCTATTTAGTCTGTTTTCTAAACTATAAACTCCCAAACAACCACAGAAGGATTTTCTTATTCTGGTGGACGAACATGAGGATAGAGGGGCCAGCAACTCAGCAACCTTGGGCCTCGAGGCTATCCGCTTTTCATTAGTGAGTCAGTGAGTGAAGGAGTGCGATCGGTGGAAGGGTAAAATACGAGAGGCCGATCTGGACCACGTTGGCTATTAGGGTGATTTGGGGGCTCCTGCTGACTCCTATTGTGCATTGTCTCCGACGTGAGCAACGGGAGCCCGACAATGAGCCTTTGTGCGAGATGTTTAACTGCCTGCTAGCATGCTAATTATGGGATGTGCGTGTTTCTGTCTGTGCCAGTGAGAATCCATCAAGTCCTGGTATTTTCCAGCCCTCTCATTTCAATCATTTCAGTTCCTCTCGTGGAATTGACACTCCTTCAATTCACCTTTCTCCTCTCCATCTTTCCCCGAGGCACTGACCCCCCACTGCTTTCTCTGTTACTGGCTGACCTCTTCGGTAGCTGCTTCCTGTTCTCACAACTTTTTCCCCACTATTCATACCATCGTGGACAGTGATTTTTGAACAGCATGCTAGCCAAAAGCTAAAGTACTCTTGAACAACTCACAATGATTTGTCTTGTTTTTTTATGCACTGCTGGCTCTTGAAGCATTTTGTGATTTTATATCTTCTTGAAAAGTATTTTTTTTTTACTCAAAACTTGCTATATTAGCAATTTCCACACCAACACCCTCATATTTGCTATTTTCTAAACCAAATGGCAATCACATTGCTACATTAACAAGCAATATGACTAGGGTTCGACATTCATGTAAGAATCTGTTGGCACAAACAATAAAAACAATCTTTTTTCTACTACTGGGCATTGTTGCAGATGCCAGAGAAGCGTCCCCTTTGCTACTTTGCTCAGTGACAAGGAGAACAGGCACAAGGGGAAGGAAAAGCAGTGCACAAGCACAACATTTATTTGACATGAAAGCATCATAGGGCATCATTTCATTGTCCACATTGGCTTCGCATCACTCTGAAGTACACACAAGCTTAATTTGACTTGATTACATAGTGACTTAAAAAGACAAAATGACTAGTCTGAGTCCATGAAGGAAGCATCTGGACGCGACTGCAATGTTTGCCAGAAAGATACCTCGAGTCTGTGTCAGCGAGTGAGTTGCATCACCCATGTCGTTTCTTCCCGCAATTATTTTCTCGATACAATGACCTATTTCATGCTGGCCAAATAAAATACATTTCTATAAAAATAAGGTGGTCTTTTGAATGGCTTCGATCAGCTAAATACGTGGTAAGTTTTTTGGGGGGGGTTTCTAACCCCCACTGCCATTTGTGTTTCAGCCGTGTCTCTGCAGATTAAAAGAATTGATTCAGGCTTTAAAAAGCCGACCCATGACATCTTAAACAAGCCAATAAATGAATTTGCTTGTTTTTTTGTGTTTTTTTTTTAGCCTGACTCGTTGTCTTCACAATCTATAACTGTTCTTCCTAAGAAGAGCGTCTTGTTTCCAGCTCAGTACCTTCAAGTCAAGGCGGTTCCACACAATTCCACATTTCTGGTCATATAGTCTGCATACGTTAGCTAAGCATGTGTTTGGGAACAAGCGACCATCAATATCCACACGGTTGTGCAGATAGGCGCAGCTGTGGGTCCTGAGTTTGAACCCTGGCTCACATGGGGAGAACAAGGGAGGGCCGCAGGGTGAGAAGGCGAGAGGAGACTGATGCTGGTGCAACTTGCCATCTTCTTCTTGCCTTTCATCTTCGGCTCCCAGCGTCAAACAACGGCCCCCTTTGATTCCGGCAAACTTTGCCACCAGCCAACCCCGGACCCCGCAGGCCTCCGAACGTTCACGCTGCTTAACTCGATGTTCCGAGAAAAACTCATGATTGGAAAATTACTTCTTTTTTTTTATTTTTATTTTCCTCCTTGTAGATAAATTCTCGAAGAAAATGTCACCGTATCTTCCTGCTCTGCCCAGTTCTTTTTTTTTTTTGTCAGATACATCAAAATAATTTTTTGCCCCTGTCAACTCAAAGGAAGTAAAGCTGAGGTCAACTTTTTCTGCTCTAAAGCACACAGTGATACTGAAAGAGCTTTTAACCCCCCCAAAAAATACAGACACAAAAAAGTCAGTATGATGGAGCTTTAAGAACTATTTTTATACGAAAGAGAAAATGAAAGTCTGTGATGGTTGTCGGTTAAATGTTCAGGCTTGGATCACTGTGCCCAGTTTCTTACATGTATTAAAGCCCAATTGAATGAGGTACAAACACAACACCAATCAAGCAAGGTCATTTGAACTCTTCTTCATATATTTTCAGATTATCAAAACCTGATAATCTGTTCTAATTGTTTATTTTTTATCTAACACTGGGGAAAAAAAGTGTTTCTGTTCTAGGTAAACGAAAAAAAATGCGTATTGTTTGACTCATCAAATACAAGATATCAATTAAATGTGTTTTTGTAACTAAGGAAAAAGATCCTTGTAGAACATCAACCAGTCTCTAGTAGAGCATCCTCTGACCTCGAAATTGCACAAAATGGAATTCTGAAAATAAATTTGCTTAATGGAAAAATGCCAATTTCGAAAAAAAAAGAAAAACAACTTTTTTGATTAAAAAAAATTATTTTGTGCTGTGATGAGGTGGTTTTTCAGCTTTATCAAAAATAAATATACTTCACAAATATATTAGTATATTTTGCAGACCAACTTACTTTGTAGCTGCCACCTGTGGGAGCCACTTCAAGCATCCAGCATGCTGAGGTGAGGGAATGTTCCATGCATGCAAAGAGTCTGCATAATGTTGCATAAAGTTAAATCTCTTGTGTCATTTCTGTGATATTTGAGTAGCATCTCTGTAAATACAGTAGCAGTGGAACCTATGAGCAGTACGTTCAAACGACTAAAGGTCAAACTAACTTTGCTACATAAGGATCTGTAAAAAGATTAAACTTAAGCTTTACTTACTTAAAACAAGCTGTCATCATAGGCCTTTGAAACACAAGGTAGATCTGCAATTAAATGAAAGATAAGAAGTTGGTTTACGGATTCAGTTTCTAAATTTAACCCATGTTCAAAAACAACTTCCAAAACACAACAATGCATGAAAGAGATAGAATTATTTTCTCTTCACTGAAAGCAAAGTGGCTGCTTGACCTGTTCTCATGTAAATGACAAAGTTTTATACCGCAGTGCAGATTGGAAACTTACTTTAACGTTAAACATTTCTGAGATTAAACTTACTGAAAGGCTTTGAGAGGTTCATGGTCATTTTTGAGGAGCTGCGTTTTGCTGTATATATCTTGTACTTTTCTAGTCAGTGCTGCTGTATTCTAATTTAAGTGCAATAATTACCCGGCAGCACTGAATTTGCATCGGTATTAAGCCAGTTCTAATCCCGATGTTCTGCTGTCATGAGATGATTTTTTTTAATTTTATTTATTTGCAGTCTGTGTGTATCTTGAAAAGATATAGCCCTAGTGAAAAACATCTCAACTACCCAAATTTTCTTTGGTATATTAAGACTAGCAAAGCACCATGAGCACGACAACAAATTACTGTCGTACTCATTAATAACACTTTACGTTTTCCATGTTTTGTTACATCACAATCACAAATTTTAACATATTTCATTGGGATTTTATTTGAAAAATCAACACAAACTATAACATTTGTAAAGGGTAAGTAGTCCATGGCTTTACAATTATTTCAGAAATAAAAATCTGGAAGCTGTGGTGTGTTTTTATTCAGTCCACTGACTCAAAACTTTGCACAGCCCCTTGTCACTGCAGTCACAGCTGCAAGTCAACTACAGTATGTTACCACCAGCTTTGCTGTAGAAACAGTAGATACAAGTGTGTATCTACTGTTTGTAAAAACAGCTCACACTCAGTCAGATTAAATGAACAGTCTCCGCAAAAAGCAATTTTATAGTCTTTCCACAGGCTATCAACTGAATTTTAAAGCTTTCTATAACACCATAAAATGCTGACACTAACTATGTTACCGTCAGTTGTTGTAAAAATGCTACAAAATATAATTGTGTAATTTAAAGCCTTAAAATTAGGCCTCTGTCTCTCTAAACACTTGTGCACTTTCTGAAACTCTGCCTTCAAGAGGCAGTTTAAGCTCTGAGGAGGAGTTACACCTTGAAGGCGGAGCTAGGTCCAACCAGACGTTTTGTACAGCTCAACGGTTGCCATGGAGATTAAAACATTTCTGAAACATGCATGACAGAATAAAAGCAACACTCTGGGTATGTTTTTGATGAGGGAATAAATAGTACAGCATGACCTAAAGCTAAAAATGTAGATTTTATATAACACTGCCCCTTTAAAAACAGGATACAAAGCTTTTCAGATTTCTATTTAAATTTTCTATTTTCTATTTCATCTTTTTTTTCCACTTACAATTATCCACTAGATTGTGTTGGCTTAGTTCATAACATTGCAATGAAATACAATCAAGTTTGTACTTCAGTGCTAACAAACTGCAAAAACTTTTGCAAAACTGTCTAATTGAACAAAATTTAAATTCCCAACAAAAACAAAAAATTGTACATTTCAACAATAACGATAACGTCGACACAGAGACTACGTGCGTTTTAAAAGCACGTTGTTTTGTTCAGCAACCAGCAAAGTTACCAAACTACATGACTGTTCTATTGAGAATTTCGTTTTGTGTCCACGGGGGTGGAAAACCATTAAAAACGAATATTTTTAGAGGAGCACATCATCGCTGTGTGATGAGCTCCAAAACAGCAACCAGCGAGACATGAGACAGAAGCCGTCCAACAAAGGACACCTTTGTTCCAAAAGCCAAATTCTTGAACATCGTTTTCTACATTTTCCTTCAAATGACTCAATCGCCATGGCCCGCGCCTCTCATTCCGCTAAATTATCATTCTTCGACCACGTCCTCCTCGCCCCACCAAGATGTGAGCTGTTTGGGAGGTTTTCGCTGTGTATCTCTGAGACGTAACAAGTACAATAAGCAAACAAATGTACTAATTTTCCCTCTATGGTACACGGAGCAACTCGGTGATAAAAATAATTTGCTGCTTTTATCCCAAGGGAGAAAAGGGACACAAGGAGCCATTGAGGTTTCTCATTTGTCCTCCACCCCCAGTGAGTTTCTGGCCTCTTGTTACAGATGCAGCTGCAGCCGAGCAACACACAACTTTATGGTTTGCCGGTTAATACAAAAGGACTTAAAGTTGGTCAGAGTGTTACAGGGATGCGCAGAGCGTCTGTGGCTGAAGCTGTCCCAATGTATAACAGTGCACAAAGCAATTACTGTGGACTTGTTTAATGTGTATCTGTGGGATTATGCAACAAAGTAAGGCCGTATTCTTCAGATTTATATGTTTTTATAAAACAATTAAGTCTAGCGTCACTTCTTTTCTAAGCAATATCTGTATTTGTTACTTGTTAAGCTCTCATGACTGCTTATCGTTTCAGGAGAGTAATCAGTCGGCAGCAGAAGCGCAGCAATCTGGGCAGAGCTGGAAAAAGAATACTGGTTTAAAAACACCTGCAAAATAAAAACACTTGAATGTTATTTGGACTTTTTACAAGGCATTTGAAATTATGCTGAAAATCTGCAGCGGATCACACATCTTGCACATTTTCTACTCCAATTCTGACATTTGCTTCCAGTCTGTTATGACCTTGAAGCATGGAGGGGAAGGTATGGTGATGTGGGGTTGGTTTTCTGGGTGGCAGAAAAATCAGACCCTTTCATTGCGATACCCTTAAATAAGAATTCCCCTCACACAAGCTACTCGGTAAATCTGTGTGTGCAGTTATGTGTTTGTGTACTGTTGCCCAGTAAGAAGATATCGAACGTTAAGATATCAAACCACCAAGTCATCTCCCAGCTGGACACGGTGGCATTAATCAGCGGAGAGGTAAGCAGGGTGATGGTTACTCTGGAGGAGTTGGGTGGGAGAGTCTGTTGCTAGAATGGCTATCAGCTGCACTCCACTGATCTGGTTGCTGTGGAAGAACATTGTCGGAGGAAAGCCAAAAAGAATTTTTGCATCTCGCAACAGCAAATGTGGAGGAGCCAACGATCAAGAGGATGAAGTTAATCTGGTCAAATGATGAAAAAATTGTTACATTTTAGCATACACACAATCTAATTCCAGGTTTAGCTGTAGCGAAGATGTGGATTTGCAAACTATTGACTCTGGGGTGCTGATTACAAATGCGCACCACATTTTACTGCTTTTTTTTTTTTTTTTTTTTTTTAGTATTTCGAAAACCATGTACATTTTTCCTTTAATTGCAAAATTATGCAATATGCCTATCATTGGTCTATTCGCTAAAGTCTAAAAATGTCAATCTGTGGTGGAAACATGACAAAGTATGAAGACGGGGTTCTTTAGTTTTGATTTGTTGCTACAAAATAACAACTGGCAATCAACGAGAGATGAAAACTAACAGCAATGCACCGAATCATTAATACAACACAAACAATGAAGTGTCTATTTAAAATTAGCTTGCTGAGCAATACCCGAGCACAGAGACATGTTGGTTACGACCAAGCGGTAACATTTATATGGTCAGGTTGACAGAGTCATGCTCGTGAATTACCAGCAGGGATCAGCTTAACGAAACTCTACTTGGTCTCTCGTTCTCATCTGGGACGCTCACCCCAAGTGACCCCTCCGCCCCCCAAGCCACATTAACCCCCATATATCAATTTCCTCTAGATGTTCCCCCTCACACAACAAGAGGTAACTGGACTCTTTCCCTCGGTTGGTCAGTGCGTACATGAAACAGAACGACACAATGGGCTATTCATTAAAGCAGCGAAACACAAAGACACACACGAACACACACACATTCACAACTCTGCTCATACCCACAGACGTTCATCCATTCATTTAAGAATAGAAAACAGCCTCCTTCCCCAGCTGCAGTACATTATTGAACACAAATATATCATATAAACACTTTTTTTCTTTTTTTTTCTTTTTTTTTTTTTACAGCTTTCTATCGGTAAAATAAAACCCTGTTGTGATTCTGCGAGCTATTCTCACCCTGTTCTTCCTTCAGGATTGGAAAATTAACAGGGATCGATCAGTATCTTGTTAATATCTCCTTTTTTTTCCTTCTTTTTTTTTGCCAGAGGAAGTCAAGCTAGAGTTACTGCAAAAAAGGCAGTCTTGATTACATTAGTAATGACTTAATAACTGTTGGGTTAATAGCGCACCAGATCCACCAGGGTTGGCTGATCCACTTCAGTGAGGGCATTTAGAGACACACCTGCTTTGTCCCACACAGGTGCATGAAAGAAAAGAAGACAGCCCAGCACAGAGAGATAGAGTCAGACCCACTCTGATGTACGCAACTTTAAAAAATATATAGATTTAGATTTAGTGAATAAAATTGGTGTAACAATTTAAATACATTTAATTTGGGTACATTTCAATCACTACTTCAAATCAGAAATGACGTCAGTTTAACCGTTTAAAAGGTGAATAAATTAACAATAGAGCTTTAGCAAAACAAGTTAGGCACAACATGCTACTAAATTAGTAATACAGTTTATCCTGAGGTCTAAGATGTGGCCTTAATTTGTGTTAGCGCTTTGCTAACACGGATTGTGGAGATTAGGTTATTGAAATGGAAATACAAATTTCAGATCTACTCTAACAACCTTTTCAACAAAACTTAGCACAGGGATCAGTGGCTCAGCTTGCTAGCAAATCTGGGTTGTGAGTTAGCACTGTCGCTAAACTATAGAAGGCGTAAAAAGTTACTGAAATAGCAATAACCTTTTAAATGGATTCTAGGAAGATAGTATTTAAGTCATGTACTTGACACCACATGTGTGATGATGACCCCCTCAGGGCTAAAAAGCATAGCTTGTCAGACTTTAGCGCTAGCGCTATCGCTAAATTTTTAAAGCTGGATACGAATGGAAGTTCTTGTCCTAAAATAGAAACGCTCAGCCACAAGGCAAATACTAGTTCTTTATAATTACTACGTTTATTTTTTCATTTATTTTTGCAACCCATATAAAAAATCTCCTTTTCTGCTGAGAATAACTATTGTTGACTAAATCCTTTTAAATGGTGCTCAAAATATTAAGATAGGATTTATTTCCAAAAACAATTCCTTAATGTTGAAAGAATTGAACCATTATTGATAGTTCTGTTTACAAATGATTCTGCTCGAGAAAACATGTCCGAGTTTTAATAGCTAACATTCACAACCTCCCGAAATCCCTTTTTATAGTGTACAGAAACTGCATCAGATACCACTTTTGATGAACTGAGTTAAGATTGCATATGTTTATTTATTTAGACTAAATTTATGTGAAAAGAAATATGAAAATATGATGAAACGGATCTCAGGAAAGGGTGTGCCTTCGTGTTAATAACTAATAAAAAAGAACTGACAACAGTGACTGTTCCTTTGGGTCGGCCCACAACATCTATAGGTCACATGGTCACAGAGGATGACCAGCAAACAGACTACTGGTCTACTGGTTCAGTTTGCAAATCTGCATCACATTTTTGCTAAAAAAAAAGAAAAAAAAAAGCTTTCAGGCAAAACAGAATGCATCTTACAGAGATCACCCCTTAAACAAATCTCTTATTGTCAAGAAAGAAGAAGAAAACTCTCCATATGTTTCCATGGAGATTTCTTCATAAACTGAAAAAAATATAGCACTTTTGTTGTTATTATATTTTTCTAACTTAAAAAATCATTCTCATATTTTAATAATAATAATAATAATAATTACTATTATTATTATTATTATTATTATTATTATTATTATTATTATTATTATTATTATTATTATTATAACTTATGGCCTATTTTTCTAATGAATATTATTTGTGAGAGTTTTGTTTTCAGTGCTGTTCAGATCTTTTGTTTTCTTTTTAAAGGAAGGAGTTTTCAATTCAACAATATTTTCATGAACGAGAAACAGGTTTTGATAGTATTATTTTATTATATTTAGAATTTCTGTAATTGACGTAGTTGCCTCTACAGTTTATTTTCATTGTATATTTAATGACAATGTATTTGTTAGTTTTTTATACGCTATTTATTACAAGAACGTAAGTGCTTCAATATAAAAAATAAATAAATCCATACTCTGGTCTCTTGTGGGTCTTTATAGAGTCAGACTAAAATGTGACGAATGCAAAATTCACATAATTTTTTTTTTAAAGCGCCAGGAATGATGACAACTTCCACACAACCGCTTCCGTCTCCTCCATTAGCTCATATATTCATCTACAAAATATCAGTTTGTTTACGCCTATGTGTGTCGCTTTCTCAGCCATAACTCCACAATCACGCACCCAAAAGGACTCACAGCAAACCAAGGCCGAGCCGCTCATCCTCAGCTCCATCCTGGACCAAACTCCCGGAGCGGCGCTCCGACGGCCCCCCGGTTCACAGCACCGCGAGGCGGACTGTCCCAGCGCAGCTCCCCGGGCCAAGCCGCCGTCCTCCCGGAGGGTCTGTCTCTCCGTGTCAGGGTTGAGTGGCAAAGGAAGACAAGACACAAGCCTTTTTTTACTATTTTCATTCCGTCTTTTTTTTTTTTCTCCCATTGCATTACACAAAACTTCTTTTTGTTCATTTTTTCCTCTTTTAACATGGGGAAGGGGGCGCTCGTTTTTGATCACATGATTAGAATTCACCTGAGATGGAAACAAATGCAAAGAAAAGGAGGGGAGAGAGGAGGAATAAAAGAGGCACAGGGTCATCATTGTTAAGGCCCCTCTTATCAGAGTCAACATTCATTGCTAATGAAAAACGTGGTGAATTTTGGATTGGGGGCCGCTGTGTGTGTCGCATGGCAGAGATACAAGGGGTCATTGTGGCGGGGAATAGCGCTTGTGTTTGTGTCGGAGCGACCCATAACGTCCCCTCTAGTCTCTCCTTTCTGTTTATAAACAAGTGATGCTTGATTTCAACGAGCGTTCATGTCTCAGTTTGTTAAAAGGTGCTGATCCAGTTAGAAAACACGATGAGCCTGCATAAAGCGTAATGCGCCATGGACACAGACATTCTGCTATGCTGTAATAAAAATAAATAAATACAATAAAAGGGTAAAGCCCAGCCAGAATCTTCAGCAATTAAATGCATTTCAGATGATCTG
This sequence comes from Alfaro cultratus, assembly GCA_903066825.1. Classification (NCBI taxonomy): domain Eukaryota; kingdom Metazoa; phylum Chordata; class Actinopteri; order Cyprinodontiformes; family Poeciliidae; genus Alfaro; species Alfaro cultratus. The sequence continues at coordinate 44,947 of CAEFZX010008107.1, forward strand.
AGACAATAGAAAGCAACTCTGTTAGCTACGCCAGCTAATGGTACATTAGCACTACTTAACGGTTGAATTCCCACATTTAGCTGTAAAAAGAAAGAGCAAATTAATTAAGTTTGAACAAAACTACCAAAGGAATTTTAAAAAAAATTTAAAACTCAAAAATATGTATTTGCCAGGTAAATTATTAATGATATTTGAAAAAAGGTGCTTTAGCCTAAAATGAAATCTCTCAAGGCTGAAGAAGCTATTAACCAAACACTCAGGAAATATTATGTCTGCCTGAGAAGGCAGAATTGTTCACCGAAGTTGAATTATTTATTTATTTGTTTGTTTTACAAAAAAAGTAACTTCAAATGTGACTTTTTTTTTAAAGTTCTTAACATTCTGGTTAAGAAGCTCTGCTTGCTAGCAAGCTTTAGCATTAGCGCTAGCATTAACGTTTTGGCCCAAACTAGTCAAGTCAAGCCAAAATCTGTATATTTATTTCAATTTTATATACTTTGTTAAAATACTTCATTTATACCACAATAAAATTCAATGTCACAACTCATATCATCCATAGATCTTTAAAGAGACAAGGGCTAATATTTTATGCAACTGTCACTACCTGTCTGGCAGCCATTTTGAACTATTGACTGCTCAGCAAGCTCTGACTTTTCTAGTCAGAATTCAAGTTTCATGGCGCTTTCTGTTGCGAATTTATCCATTCATCCTTAATACAATCAATGTGGACAGGCTATTTGCTTTTACATTCTCTGCTGGACACCACAGCTAACAGCAGACTGAAGTAACTAATATCTCCAGCTGAATTCGTTGCCTCAACAGAACAGCGAAGGTTGTTAGAATTTAACAGTTTTTGAACACGTCGTTTATAAACCATATGCTCGATTCACCTTTTAACCATTTTCTTGTCAACCCTATTAGGGGCCAAAATGTTTAAGCTGCTTTTTAGAATATCAAATCGATAAACAACAACTAGCACTAAACTGAACATATGAGATTGTAACTCTAGATAGATAGATAGATAGATAGATAGATAGATAGATAGATAGATAGATAGATAGATAGATAGATAGATAGAT